>SEYY01003476.1:12500-16006 GCA_009176605.1 Armadillidium nasatum
GGGGAGGATCCAATTTAAAAAAAAATTATTATTTGAGCGTTTACCTTGAAAATTTCAGTGCATATGGCTTTTTTCCAGTCGAAAACAGTCGATTTCTGACGTTTTCCTGAGACCCTAAAGGTTTGAAAGTTATTTAGAGCTTTTCCCCCTCAAAAAAAGTAAATGTCGGGACCAAACCACTGGTCGAAATGGCCTGAAAATTTAACTGACCATTCTTAGCCACAATTGCAAGAAACGCTAGCAACAGATTTTTCATATCTGCTTTAGGAAAAAAAGTTATAGGCACTTGAAATTTTTGGGGAAATACTTCTACCCTTCCGGAGAAAAAAATTATTTTAAAAAAACTGCTCCTAACGATGTCCTGAATTTTGGATATTGTATAGAGGATAAATTGAGCTACAACGTTTATTTCATACATTATTAAATTCTATTTGTTTGTTTCGAGATACAGGCTCTCAAAGTTTGAAATTTTTTTAAATTTCTTCAAAAATTGACCATTTTGAGAGGCTGTATCTCGAAACCAGCAATTAGTATTGAATGATGTATTGAGAAAAAACTGTAGGTCTGTTCTTTTCCTATACACCCACCAAAAATTAAAAATTTCTAATTTTAATTTTAAAAAAAAAAAAAAATTGTTTTTTAAGTATGAAATTTTTCAATGCTAGGTCAGATATGGTCATAATAACTTTTTGTCTGTAAAGCAAAGAACAAAACTCTGTTAGAAGTTTTTGTAGCTAATAGATTTTTGAATATATAGTCCAAATTTCAGATTATACTGAAATTTGCTTTGGCCTCACCGTAGATTTTAACTTGGGGTAAAATTTCCAAAACACTTTTAAACTGTTATAGTCTCTTAAAAACGTTAGGAATCGAGTTTTTTCAGCGGGAAAAAGCTGTATATCCTAAAAAATTTCAGGAGAATCGGATGAAAAAGAATTTTTTTTAAATTTGATCCTCCCGTTAAGTCTTCATCAAATTCAAATCAAAGAAAACATCGCTGGCTGCCAGGCCTTTCACGGATGCCGATTTTGATTTTACCTGCAGCAAGTATTCCGCTGGTGTACGTATTACGCATAAGTGATAGGGGCTAAACGCAAGAGAGAACTGCCCAAATTTATCTTCTCGGACCAGGTCTCGAATCCTGGACCTCTCGCTTGCTAGGCGAGTGCTCGATCGACTTAGCTACGGAGTCACATTGAAGTCTACTAAAATATTTGACCTCGCCTCGATCTAGCATTCGAATTCCTAATCACTACACTAACTGTACAAATATTGCACCTCTATTTAACCTGACATTGGAATACTTCTGCAAAAGAACCTATTAATGGACAATATTTGGTTAGTTTAAATCAGAATTTAGTTTGTGTATATATATATATATATATATATATATATATATATATATATATATATATATATATATATATATATATATATATATATTTTTATTTAATATATTAAAATAAAAAAAAAAAAAAAAAAAAAAAAAAAAAAAAAAAAAAAAAAAAAAAAAAAAAAAAAAAAAAAAAAAAAAAAAAGAATGATAATTCAGTGAGGAAAGGATGCGTTTGTCACTTTGTCATTTACTTGTGAGTTTAATATTACATATCACCATTCTCTCTCCAGCCAAAATTGCAAATGTCTAACTAATGATAAATAACACATGCATTCAATACAATTTATGTGATTAACAGGTAAAATGGAAAAATTGATGAAATAGAATGGGTAATTGTAATAATTTTTTAATTGTTTAAGAATTGAATTTTTTCAATATTTGAAATTATCTTTTATTTAATTGGAAGCGTTGCATCCCTGCTTCCATGGACCATACCCCTTTATATATATATATATATATATATATATATATATATATATATATATATATATATATATATATATATATATATATATATATATATATATATATATATAATATATATACTTCATTCAAGAACGTTGATATAGGATAGGCATGGGTTGCAATGCATTGCAAGAAATTAAAATAATAGCAAATATTAAATTAATTAAAGAAAACAAAAAAAATTTTCATTAAACCATCATTCTCAAATTGAATAAAAATATACTTTTTCAGATATAATTTAATTGCTTTCCTGTCCTAACATTCAATGTGCCTACCTCGAGTTCCTTTATATTCATGTAAAGATTCCTGCACTTACTGCATTGTAATTATTTTTAATATTAAATAAAAATACTATTAAATGAGTCTCGATTACTACCTTTCGTAATATACGATTCATTTAAAATATGAATATATATATACAAACTACATAAATTTATATAAACTCACGCACAATATATAATAAATATATATATTTAATATATTTATATATATATATATATATTATATATATTATTATGAGAACGAATATATTTAAAGAAAAATTGAAGGAAAACTGAAAGGTTTTCATTTTTTTATCCAGAATTTTTTAAAGAGAATAATTAACATGTTTAATGGAACCATTGAAAAATGGACGTTTCTCAAGAGAGAGAGAGAGAGTGAGAGAGAGAAGAGGAGAGATAGAGAGAGAGAGTGAGAGTTAGAAGAATAAGGAAAAGAGAGAAGAGAATTAGAGAGTGAGAGAAAGTGGAGGAGAGAGAGAGAGAGAGAGAGAGAGAGAGAGAGAGAGAGAGAGGAGGAGAGGAGAGGAGATATGATTATATTATTAATTATTAAAGAAAAGAATAAAAATAAAAAAAAATGGGAAAACATAAATATAGGTTTGAAAAAGATGCTCAATTTTTAAGATATTGCAAAAACAGTGATATATTATATTATATTATCTATATTATATCTATATTATTATATATATATAAATATATATATTATATATATAGTTATGTGTGGTGGTGTGAGTTGATGTACGTAAAACATATGAAAATATTATTCTTACTTTATATGCTTGTATTAAGAATAAATAAAAATCGAAATTTGAAGCTAATAAAAAAGACTTTGGAGCAAAATCGAACTTGAACAAAAGCAAAATGAAAATAGAAAAACTATTAGCATTAAATGATATTCAAAATGCATCGTACTTGAGCTTGAACGAAAAACATAAGAAAAAGATTCTGTCATTTCATCTGAGTCTCACATTTTTAATTAAAAGCAGAATCAATGTAAAATATATTTTCCCAGAGCTGATTATACTTGTCTTAGGTATACAAAGTATGTTTCAGACTTTACCAGTAGACTACATGTATAATTAAACATAGCGAATAAGACTGGGGTCAGAGAGTTGGACACAGAAAGGATGAGACTATAAAGAAAGTCTTGTTGCACGTGCTCTTCTCAATGGTATGCGACGAGAGATTTCAGAAGAGCAATGTTCATTGCAATAGCGACAGTATAGACAGAGTGACGCGACAGTTTGACGAGCAGAATGAGATTAGAGAGAATTAGTAAGAGCTGGACAGTTGATAAGACGAAAAGCCCTAGACTCCATCTTGTCAAGGAGAACTGTTTGAGTGGAACCACCTCAAATGTGTGA
>SEYY01003477.1:2500-17500 GCA_009176605.1 Armadillidium nasatum
TATATATATATATATATATATATATATATATATATATATATATATATATATATATATATATATATATATATATATATATATATATATATATATTTATTTTTTTTTTTTTTTTTTTTTTTTTTTATAAAAAATAATAACGATAAGCTATGATAATAATGATAGTAATAATAATAATTATACTTAATAACAAAAAGATAAATAGTAATTGGCGATAGTAATAAATAATGATAATTAATTAATAGTAATGATAGAATAATAATGATAATAATAATAATAATAATAATAATAATAATAATAATAATAATAATAATAATAATAATAATAATAATAATAATAATAATAATAATAATAATTATACCAATAATAATATTAATGATGTTAATAATAATTATAAGACTAATAATAATTATATCAAAAATCATGATAATAATAATAATAATAATAATAGTAATAATGGCAATAACAATAATAACGATGTCAAATAATAATAACCCTTAAAATTTTAGTAGTAATAACAATAATAATAACAATGGAAACAATAATAATAGAGAAATTATACTTAGCAGGCAGTATTGAGAGAACTTACTTGTTACTGGTATGGTATTCCAGATTGTACTGGAGAGGGAAGAATTTTTGCGGTTAGAGATTACGTTGTTTATTAATATAAAGCAGAGTTGGTTGGTTGTGTTTTTTTTTATATAACGCAATATATTAGAGTAATGAAAGTTATACTATTAATAGGGGGTGTGAGGAAGAGTCCGAGTTTAAAGAAGGTTGCAATTGTTTTATATAGAGTGATTCTAGATTCTGTTTGTTAGCCCTTGAAAGTATTTGAAAGTTTTTAAAAAGTATGGGGTTATGGCATTTTTGAGAATGTGAGTGGATGGCAGAGGTAGATTTAGAGGAGAGAGTGGTGAAAGTTCTAGGGCTGACTCTCATATGTTTACACGCACGAGTCCTTAGTCGTCATATAGTGGAACCTATATAGGAGTCTTGTGTACCACAAGAACATATATAATTATAGACGACAGCAGACTGTAGCAGTATTTTATTTTTTTTTTAAGTTGGGTGATGTCATCAGCAAGTTGGGAGCTATCCGTGCCAATATATGGAAATTTGAAGAATATCTGTTTTTTGGGAGTGAGTAAAATCGGAGAGGGGTGTTAATACAGGGAATATAAGTAGATGTGAATCTGCTTGGAGATAATGTCAGAAGGGAAGCCATTATTTTTAAAAAATTCAGAGATGGTGTTTAATTCAAGGTGAAGAAGATTAAAATTAGAGCAGTGAGTGTAGGCTCTGTGAATTAGAGTAGAGATACTATTAATTTTATATTTTAAATAAGAGAAACTATAAAAGTTGGTGCCTAAAGGAGTATGAGTTTGTTTGCGATGAACGGATGTTGTGTAACAGTTATTGTGTCTCGTAATTTCAATGTCAAGAAACGACAGTTTGTTATTGGTTTCTGTTTCTATAGTAAAAGTGTTATTGGGATGGAGAGTATTAAGAAATTCGAAAAATTGAAGAGCTTCAGTTCCATTATGGAATATGGCAAAAGTGTCATCCATATACCTTCTGTAGAAGATGGGATGAGTGGGTGCTAGATGAAATAGCTTTTCAAGGTGATTGAGGAAGAGGTTGGCAAAGGTTGGTCTCAGTGAAGACCCCATTGCAACACCGTCTATCTATTGATAAATAGAGTTGTTAAAGAGCAAAAAAGATTCAGAAGATGATAGAGTCAACAAGTCCTTGAATGTCTGCCTGTCGACCGAAAGAAGAGAAAAATGAGAGGAAGAGTTGTTGTATACTGTATCTGTAATGATGTTAATAGTTTCTAATAGAGTGACATTGGTGAAAAGTGAGGATACATCAAAGGACACCATAAAGGTGTTCAGTGGTTGTGTTAGGATTTCTTGTGAGAAAAGCATCTGTATTTCTGACGGTATACTGGTTGGGAACAAATGAGTAAAGTATAGTATTGATAAACTTAGCCAAATAATAATTATACGTGTCGTAGGCAATCCGGTCGACAGGCAGACATTCAAGGACTTTCCTCCTCTTATTCGCTCTGATGGTTCTGTAGCTAAACTCCTTCTGAAAAGGCTAATCTCTTCGGCCTCCTTTTCTAATCAAATTCCACTCTGCTCGATTCTGGCATCCCTCCTCCTACTCCTTCTCCTCTCAGGTATCCCATGTCTCTACCTGTAATTACTCATGATCGGATTCATGAGATCCTCAAATCTGTGAACGTCAGGAAGGCCAGGGGCCCGGATGGCATTCCCCCTCGTGTTCTGAGGGCGTGTGCTTCCGAGTTAGCACTTGTCCTCTTTCAGCTCTACTCTCTATGCCTTAATACTAATACTTTTCCTCAATTCTGGAAGCGTGCTTTTTTTCAGCCGATCCCGAAAAAAGGTATATGGTCTGACCCTTCTAACTATCGACCTATAGCTCTCATTTGTGTTCTGTCTAAAATCTTTGAAACTCTCCTCAACTCTCATTTTCTGGACCATTTGGAGTCTCATTCTCTTCTCTCAGATCACCAATATGGCTTTCGACGCTCGAGGTCAACTGGTGATATACTCTCCTATCTTAGTGATCTATAGTCTTCTGCCCTTTGAGATTTTGGGAAATATGGCGCTTGACATATCCAAGGTATTGACAGGGTATGGCATGCGTCGCTGCTCTCCAAGTTCCCTTCCTTTGTGTTTCCTCCTTCCTTTTGCTTACTCATGTCTAGTTTTCTCTCAGATCATTCCATTTCGGCCCTTGTAGATTGGAGCGACCTCTTCCTCTTTTCCTGTCAACTGTTGTGTTCCTCATGGTTCTGATTTATCTCCAACTTTATTCTTACTTTTCATTAACGATCTTCACAACTGTACTTCTAACTATATTCAATCTTATTGCTGAAAACTCAACTCTACATTCTTCTACTCATTTCAGATTTGCTCTCCCTTTTGCTTCTAGAGTTACTTCTCGTCTTCAACTTTCTGATTACATTCTTGCCGATCTGGATGGGATTTCCCTGTGGGAAACTCAACTCTTTAAAAACTCAACTTCTTCACATTTCCTTCTCAAAAACACCTTACAACTTTCCTATCCTTTTCGACGTTCTCCCGTCTCACCTGTAAATAACATTAACATTCTTGGTCTAAAACATAAACAAGGAACTGTTTTGGAAACCTCATATCACAATGGTTGCTAAAGCGGCCTCTAAGAAGCTGGGAATTCTGTTCAGGTTGCGAGAATTTTTTTCTTCTGAGCAGTTACTCCAAATATATAAGGGTCTTATCCGCGCTTGTATGGAGTACTGTTCTCACATCTGGGGGGATCCGGCTCCTCCTCTCTTCTGGATAGAGTTGAGTCTAAAGCTAAAAGATTAATAAACTTTCAAACTCTATTGACCCTCTACCTCTGCGACGTGACGTTGGCGCACTATCTATTTTCTATAGATAGGGACCGACCGGGGATGGAATTTTGCCGAGGCCGGAGCCAGGGTTCTGGCCGGGGTTGCCTAAAATTTGTAAAGAGGTCAAAATCACTAAAATTTTTGGTTAAAACAATTAGATATAAAGTTAATTGAGGTTTATTTAATTATAAGAAAGGATAGAATAGCCAACATTCACTTAAATTAATGATTATATGCATTTTTTCTGGAAAAATGTCAGAAAATTACAGATTTTGTATAATAAAATGTCCAAAAATTAAAACAAAAATTTTTTTGATTCATAATAGTGATTCAACAGCTTTACCTATAAGCCCCCACAAAGTAAAGATTGAAAAAATGTAAGGTATAAAATTATCAATATTACCTATATTTATACATATCATTGTTATAACATTGCTATGCATCAAACTTGAATCAAGTAGCTATATTATTTAAAAATTATTTTTTTTTTTTATACTTTCAATCAATATGGTTAAAATATCAGCTTCAGCAGTATGGAAGTACTTTACAATGTTTCAGGATAGGCTCGAAATAGCTAAATGTAACATCTGCAGTCAGAAAATTAGAAGAGGACCTCCGGGTGGTACAAGTAAAAAATTTTCAACCAAATCTTTATGGGGGCATAAAATCAAAACACAAAAATGAACATTAACTAGCAGAAAAGGAGTAGTCAAAAGAAACAGAAAAAAAAAGAGAAAATTTTAAAAAAGCAAGAAGAAATATCTTAATTTTCTTATATTTTGTTTAAAAATTTTTATCATTATTTGACTGATTGAGCTGAAATTTTCAGTAAATATGCATTTTTTCCCAAAGTTCTGAGTTGATTTTGAGCATTTTTCTGTCTATAACGGTTTGAAAGTTATTTGGACACAAAGTTGAAAAAAATGAATAACGGGGTCAAACCACTGGTCCACATGAGCTGAAAATTTAACTGAATAATCTTAGCCTCAATTTCTTGCATTGGTGAGAACAGATTTTTGATATCAAATCTAGAAAAAAAGATATAAGCACTTGAAATTTAAAAAAAAAAAAAAATCGTACCCTTCCCGAGAAAAAAATTATTTAAAAACCACGCTACCTATTATTTCTTTTTATTTTTGGATATTGTTTAGAGGAGGGACAGGACTACAATTTTTATTTAGTGCATTATTAAATGCTTTTTGGTTGAAGCTAGATATAGCCTCTCAAACTTTGGAAATATTTGAAATTTGGTCAAAAATGGACCTTTTTTGAGAGGCTATGTCTCGAAACCAACGACTCGCATCGAATAAAGTATAGAGAAGAATTTGTAGCCCCATCCCTCCTCTATACATCTTCCTAAAATAAGGAATGTTATAGTTAGAATTTTGTTTTAAATTTTATTGACTGAAAAGGTGGATTTTTAAAAAAAAAAAAAAATTCTATAGTTGTTCAGTTTTGGGCTTATAACATTTTTCCTATAACTCTGGGAACAAATGTCTGTTACGTGTTTTCGTTGCCAATAAAATTATGAATATACATCTGAATTTCAAGTTATTCCGAAAAGTGGTTTGGCCCCACTATTCATTTGAAAAGGGTCAAATTTCCCCTCAAAAAAATCTTTTTAGTAGTTATAGACAGAAAAACTCTAGAAATGGATTTTTTTCACCAGGAAAAAAGCTATATACACTGAAAATTTCAAGAGAATTGCAGGTGCTCGAGGGAACTAGCCTCTCGCATTCCTCCACCGTTGCGTCGTCCTCGTTGCACAAGGGGTGCCCTGCTTTCGCACCAATTTTTTATGGATGTGGGAAACCCCAGGCTAGCTCGTTGGGGTGCCTCCTTCTTTCCAACCACCTCTGTTCTGTCGAACTCTTTACCATCATCTATTTTTCCTCCTGTATTTAATCTTCCACTCTTAAAGTCTTCCGTCTGTGCCCACTTAAGGGATGTGCGTTAGGTGTGTGTTTGAGTGAGTTTTCTATATATATATATATATATATATATATATATATATATATATATATATATATATATATATATATATATATATATATATATATATATATATATATATATATATATATATATATATATATGCAATTTAAGAATGAAAAAGCTAATTGTAAATGTTGAGTAAAATTTTACAGTTCGGAAATAGATTTAGAAATTTTGTCTAAAGAATTTGTATTATCCTTAAGCTGATTTCTGAATTTAATGAACAAAGAATTCACATTATTTGAATGTTCAGAAAGAACTTCAATTTGATGTTGCATCGTTTGAGCATCACTATTCATAGCATTTCCGGATAATAATTTCAAAAATTGTCCTCCAATATCAAGAAGTCCTCGAAGTATTTTATAGTGTTGGGCCGAATTAATCCAAGGATCATTTAAGAGATCTCTCAGAGTATTAGAAAGATGATTGAACTGTTGTTCTAGGATATCTATATGAAATTACTGTTGTATGTCCAATAAGTATCACTGTGCATTTTGTTATCAACAGCGGTAGAATGATATAAAGGAGTGATATAAGAAGGGTTTAGAATGGGTAGATTTTGAGAAGAAAAGGAATTTGTAGGAGAATTTTCAAATGAAGCAAGCTTCATTCGAACGAAAGGAATGAAGGAAGTTTTAATTGAATTGACATCAGAATAAGAGTAAGAAATTTTATCAAAGATGTCCTTGGTACAACATAAGTCAACACGTGGATCAAGGTAACCAGAAATGAAATAAGCAGTATGAGCGAAGTTCATCACCAAGCCAGGGGCAATGATGATAGAAGAATTAAAAGAAGAGGATTGATGGCAATTGGAAAAAGCACATGATTTAATGACATGAATAAATGCATAAACATGCAAGGCAAGATATAGGACAAGGAAGTCATTCTTTTTATCTGTAACAAAGTACATAAAAATTTTGAGTAAATTTATTTTAAAACATCAAAAGAAAAATATATAAAAATTAGATATGAAATTTGACTTTATTTCTATCGTAAAACGAAAAGTAATAAAAAAATTTCCTAAATTTTTCTATTTTTTTTTATTTTATTTTATTTTTATATTCTGTTTAATCGGTTCAACAGAATAGTTGAAGAATAGTAGTAAACAGAAAAGAAAAAGAGAAATGAATGTAGTAAAAGAAAAAGTCTAAAAAGGAGTAATATTTTGTTTTTGCTATTTGTTTTATTTATTAATTGATTTTGGTTTGATATAGATATATAATTTATAGGAAATGGTTAGGATATTTCGAATTATAAGAGATATTATACAATTTATTTTGGGAATTTTTTCAACTTTGGTATTGCACCAGTATGAGAAGAGGTAGGAGTTGATACCTGGGTATTAGCTATATCTATTATGAAATTTTTTTTACATTTATTTTCAGGGGTACAGGAGGATATACACTATATGAAAACGTAAGGACATATAAACTTTCTTTAGGGGGTAAGTTTTGTGGAATACAAGGATAATTTAATTTAGGAGGTAAATTTGAAGGAATTCTAGGATAATTTAATACTTGAGAAGGAGTAATTAAAAAATTCATGCTATAGCATGGCAAAGATAGAAGGTCCTAGATACCAAAGCTATAGGATATACACCAAATTTTACCCTAACTAAGGCATATAGATGTATAAGAGTTTTTCCTGCAAAGAATTTCCGCTTTTTGAACAGCATTAATGTGTAGCTACTAGAACCAAAGAAGATTCACCTAATAGCCCTCAGAATTAGTCCTAGTCAATCTTGAGGCACCGGAATACCATTGTTCTATTCAAGATTTATGCTGAAGAAAGGAAGCCAAAATTTCTCAGGTGAGATCAAGTTCATTGGTTATTATCTCTTTTTTAGTTGTTCAATACCCACAAAAAAAATTAATAATAAACTCTGTAGATGAATTAAACTTCCATTTAAAGTTATTTATGGCCATCATTTTTATTATTATAATTATCTTTACTCAATTTCATACCAATTTCATATATGTAGTTATGAGAGTTATTTGCAATCTTTAATAATTGGAGTTCCCTAATTATTTTGTTTAAAAGCTGCTAAAGTCACCTGATAAAAATAATATAAAATCTGATAGGTTCCTAATATGAAATATGTCCTGAAGTTGTATAATATGTCCTGAAGTTGTATAGACCATTTTTTTAAAAAATTTATTACCACCTATTTCCAGAAACTTTTACCATTTTTATATACATTTGTTGAGTTGTTATGATTAGGCCTATATATATATATATATATATATATATATATATATATATATATATATATATATATATATATATATATATATATATATATATATATATATATATATATATATATATATATATATATATATATATATATATATATATATATATATATATATATATATATATATATATATATATATATATATATATATATATATATATATATATATATATATATATATATATATATACAATCATTCTCAACGATCTGGAGCAACTGATTAAAGAACCAACACACATTCCGGATCGTCCCAACCAATTCTTAAACACTCTTGACTTATGTTTCACTACTAGTCCTTCTCTCTATAAATACGCTGTCTTCGCACCTATTGGTAAATCTGACCACAACCTAATTACTCTTAATTTTCAAGCTTTCTCTCCAACTGCTCCACCCTGCCCTAAGCGTATCTTCTGGCACTTTGATCGGGCTGACTGGGGGGCTTTGCGTTGCTTCTATGCTAACTATCCTTGGATGGACTGCTTTGTCTCTGAAGACGCGTCAGTCTCCGCTGATAAGGTGGGGGCTGTAATCGTTGATGGGATGAGCAGGTTCATTCCTTCTTCAACTAAATCTTTTTCTCCGCAAAATCCATGGTTCGATCGCGCCTGCTCTCTTGCCATTCAGGCTAGAGACATCGCGTATCGAGAGTGGAAAAACTCTCCTTCTCCTATCACTCTTGCTAATTTTCATTCTGCTCGGAATCGTTGCAGGGATATTCTTCGACGAGCAAAGCAGGCTTTCACTAAAAGAAGGTGTGCGGAGCTCCTAAACTCTCCTACTGATAAATCTTTCTGGCCTCTTGCCAAAAACATCTCTAACAACTTCTGTAAATCTTCCTTTCCTCCTCTTATTCGCTCTGATGGCTCTGTTGCTAACACTCCAACTGAAAAGGCTAATCTCTTCGGCCTCCTATTCTCCTCTAATTCTACCCTGGATGACTCCGGCAACCCTCCTCCTACTTCTTCTCCTCTCAGAGGTCCCATGACTTTACCTGTGATTACATTTGATCAGGTGCATGGGCTTCTGAAATCTATGAACGTAAGGAAGGCAAGCGGCCCGGATGGCATTCCTCCCCGTGTTTTAAGGGAGTGTGCTTCTGAGCTTGCTCCTCCCCTCGTTCAACTCTACTCTCTTTGCCTCAATACTAATACTTTCCCTCAGTGTTGGAAGCACGCATTGGTCCAGCCTATTCCGAAAAAGGGTAGCCGCTCTGATCCTTCTAACTATCGCCCTATAGCTCTCACTTGTATTCTGTCTAAGATCTTTGAAACCCTTCTCAACTCTCACTTCTTGGATCATCTGGAATCTCATTCCCTTCTTTCTGATCATCAGTATGGCTTTCGACGTTCGAGGTCTACTGGTGATATACTTTCCTATCTCACAGATTTATAGGTCTTCTGCCCTTAGGGATCATGGGGAGACTTGTGTGGTGGCGCTTGACATATCTAAGGCATTTGACCGGGTATGGCATGCGTCACTGCTTTCCAAGCTCCCCTCCTTTGGGTTTCCTCCTTCTCTTTGCTTACTTATGTCTAGCTTTCTTTCTAATCGCTCCATTTCTGCTGTTGTTGATGGAGCGACTTCTTCTTCCTTTCCTATCAATAGTGGTGTTCCTCAGGGTTCTGTCTTATCTCCTACTCTATTCTTACTTTTCATTAATGATCTTCTTAGCTGTTCATCTAACTCTGTCCATTCATATGCCGATGACTCAACCCTCCATTCTTCTACTTATTTCAAATCTGCTCCTTCCTTTGCATCTAGAGTTGCCTCTCGTCTTCATCTTTCCGATTCCATTCTTGCAGATCTGGATAGAATTTCCCAGTGGGGTCGTCTCAACCTTGTGAAATTCAACTCTTTAAAAACCTCAACTTCTAGAAATCTCCCTCTCAAAGACACCTCCTAACTTTTCTATTTCTTTCGACGGTTCTCCCGTCTCTCCTGTTGACAATATAAATATTCTTGGCCTTAACATAAACAAAAAAATGTCTTGGAAACCTCACATCACAATGGTTGCTAGGGCGGCCTCAAAGAAGCTGGGAGTTCTGTTTAGACTGCGAGAATTTTTTTTTCTTCTCGCAGTTACTCCAATTATACAAGGGTCTCATCCGCCCTTGTATGGAGTACTGCTCTCATATCTGGGGTGGCTCAGGCTTCACCCGTCTTTTGGATAGGGTTGAGTCAAAAGCTAAAAGACTAATAAACTGTCCCGCTCTTTCTAATTCTCTTGACTCTTTATCTTTGCGACGTGATGTTGGTGCCTTATCTCTTTTCTATAGGTACTACAGCGGCAAATGCTCGAGGGAACTATCCACCCGTGTACCTCCACCTTTACGGCGTCCTCGCAGCACAAGGGGTGCAGTGTCCGCGCATCAATTTTGCGTGGACATAGGCAACTCCAGGCTTGTTCGCTGTGGTGCCTCCTTCTTTCCAGCCACCTCTGTTTTGTGGAATTCTCTTCCATCTTCTGTGTTTCCTGCTGAATTTAATCTAAATTCCTTTAAGACCCACGTCTGTGCTCACCTGCGAAATTTGCGTTAGGTGTGGGTTGTGGGTTGTTTTTATCTCTTCTATTGTTTTAGCGCCCCCTCCTTGAATAGGGCTTTGCCCGTGAGCGGTGGCGATGTGTAAAAAAAAAAAAAAAAAAATATATTATTTAAGGTGTTTTAGGAAATATTTGCAACCCTAGACTGCACATCTAGAAATCTCACAATATATATGAAGTTTTTATATATATATTTTCTTTAAAGAAAGTTATATAGTGTTACTGTTCATATAGTATACTTATGAAGGTATTTGTGTATTTATTTGCAGAGGAGTCAAAGTGTGAAGTTTTCCTCACCCGTCCAGCAACTTGTCCAGAACAGTTCCGCTACTCAATCATTATTATTATTATTATTATTATTATTATTATTATTATTATTATTATTATTATTATTATTATTATTATTATTAATTATTATTATTATTATTATCATCATCATCATCATCATCATCATTATTATTAGCATTAATATTATAGTAAAAAATTAACTTTTAAAGCTTATCTTTTGCTTTCAAAAATTGATTTTTATTTTGCTAATAAATAAACTTAAAATTTTATTTTTCCTGAAGTATGTTTTTCTGGATAAAGTTTTTTGGATTTTTTTCAACTTCTATTTAATTCTTTAACTTCATATTTTCGACTATGGCGCTCAACGTGGTTTTGAGCATAGCATAAATTAGTAGGACTGTTCTGAGGGCTCTTTGGTGGATCTGTAGCTATACCTAACCTAACAAATATCAAACGTTCAAAACAAATTTTTTTACGTTAAACTCAATATCATATTTATAACCATATATAACCTAACCAAACCTTACCTAACCTTATTCGAAATTTACCAAACCTAACCAAAATTTACCAAAATTTACCAAACGTTCAAAAAAAAAAAATTTTTTTTTTTTTGACGTTAAAACAAAAAATATAAATTTATATTTTTAGATATTACCAAAATATTTACCAGTTCAAAATTTTTTTATTAAAACTCAAGATCTGTGTATTTATTAGATTTATATATTATATCCGCATTTTTTTGAAAGTTATGTCCAAACCAAAATCTGTATCTAACAGATTTCCAAAATATCTACACTTTCAAAAAATATATGAAGATTTTTTTTTTCATTTTTTTTTTTCTTTTCAAATATCGCAAATTCTAGCTAAAAAAAAAATTTTTTTCCCTATTTGAATAACAATTACAAATTAATTGTTACTAGTTGGTTAATATATAATCATCCTCAAAATAATCAACAAAAAAAAATTTTTTTATTACACATTAAAATACATATTTACCATTTTCACATACGATACTCTATAAACTTTGGATAAAACTGTATTCGTATAGGTATTATATTTTAAGCACTTTGTAGAATTTTATATACTATATTGTGTTAAGAGTAGAAATTTATTATAAGAAAAATGACTAATTTAACAATTTTAACCGCGAAGAGAAAATTTCTTCGAACCAGTGTTACTACTGAGTTTAATAAGTATCAAAATAATATCCCTAGTTCTCAAACAGAAATACAAAGAATAAAAGCTAAGTTTGAAAAGTTTGGGAAAGATCTAGATCTCTTTAGATGCAGAAATTCTAGATCAAAAATTTACGGAAGAATCCGATTATAGTGTATTAGAACAAGAATTTGCTGTGTGTCAGGAATATCAAAATAAATGCCAGGATATGCTGGCAGCTCTAAATTCTCCCGATATTTCTAATGCTCCCTCTAATTTAAATACAATTCCCATAAGAGAGGAAAGCAGATCCCTACTCAGGAGGGCCACTGCTCCTTTACCAACTTTTAGTAGCAAAGAAGGGGAAGACCTTGCCGCATTTTTTTCCCAGTTAGAGAATACACTCAGTCAGCATCCCTATTCAGATTATGATAAGTTGCTCATATTAAGACAACAAATTTCAGGTAGAGCCCTTGTATTAATAGAATCACTTGAACCTGATGAGGAAAGCTATAGTAGAGCAAAATCCCTCCTCATGAATGCTTTAGCTTCCCCTGAGATACAAAAAGCAAAACTAATAAAAAAATTAGCTGAACTTAAACCCACTTTCCGATTTTGATCCATTTTCATATATAGGTGAAATGAGAACTCTCATATATAAAACCAAAAAACTAGATTTAAGCGTGGAAGATTTTTTACAATATTTTCTGTGGAATGGTTTAAATTATAAGTTCCAAAATATCTTAGTTAGTATTACAAATAACTCTAGACCAACTCTAGAGGAAATGTCTGAAACCAATATGTTTCAGGCCGCAGATAGGTATACCCTGAATGAGAAAAAATTCATGGATAATAGAAAGCGTGAAACTAAAGTTACCTCCTCTTATGCAGTAAACTTCCCCAATATCAAATGTATTTTATGTTCCAAAAATTCCAAGGATGCATCTCATCCTATATATAAATGCCCAAATTTTCCTGATCCCAAATCTAAATTAGCAGAATTAAGAAAATTTAATATTTGCATTACATGTGCTAATGACCATCCCACATCAGAGTGTAGATTTAGTTTTAGAAATGCATGTAAAAAATGTAACCAGTATCATTTCTCTTATTTGTGTACTGAAAACTATCCTAGAAATGATTCTGGTAATGATAATTATAAAACACACAAGAATAGTAACAGTAGTAAGCATAATCAATGGTCCAAAAGGGGAAACAAATTAAAAACAACCAAACCCGAGTTATTTCCCATAGCAGTTTGGCAACTATAAATGAATCTGCCCTTCAGGCGTGCATACCTAATAAAATCATTCTACCTACCTTTACTGCCTATACTAATGGGAAAGAGTTAAGAATTCTAAAGGATGGGGGGTGTCAAAGTAATTTAGTCTCCTTTGAGACTGCAAAACTTTATAATTTCAAAATTATTAAAGATAAAATTAATCTCACTGTCAATGGGATAAATAAAAGACAAAACCACCACTCACAGGTAGTTGAAATACCCCTAAAAATAGGCAAGCATTGAATATTTAATAGAGGCCTTATGCCTTCCCACTATTTCCATATCCCTAGAACTACCAGGCCTACCCAGGATTGTACAAGATGTCCTGGACAAGGGTTATAAGCTAGCGGATAAAAGACTGGACTCGCTTCAGCAATGAGATCAGTGATATTGACTTAATATTAGGAACAAAATCTGCATTTTGCTTACCTGAGACTGATGTATTATTTGGTGAGCAATCTTTATATGCTAAGACTTCTATTGGCATTGTACTAAAGGGAGATTGTGATCAAATACTCAGAGACTTAACTCACATTCCCCCTAACCCAGAAATGGATACATCATCAAAACTCACACAAACCTTAAACACTCATGCATTCAACATGACTACTCTAGCTGAGGAAAACAATCATGGTGAAGTAATTAGTGAAGTGGAAGAGGAGAGTGTGGAATGTAATTTAAGTTATGATGTGTTGGATGATAGAGGAGAAATAAATGAAAATGAATTAGATAAAGCTACTAGAGAAATCCTAGAAAACCAATGTATCAAATATACATCATTAGAAATGAATGAATATAAAGAGGAATCTTCTGAAATAAATGATACTTTAGTTCATTTTGCCTTACAACATTTGGAGAGAGATGGCACAGGCAGATTGGTCATGCCTCTGTTTTGGGATAGTCAAACTGCCCATTTATTAGGAAAAAACAAGTACTTAGCGGAAAAAGTCTTGTTTTCCAATCTCAAAAAACTAAAGAAAAAACCCGCTCATCTAGACCTTATGGAACAAGCTATCAAAGATCAAGAAAAGGAAGGTATTATTGAGAGGATAGATAATGTTGAGGATTTCCTGAAAGAACACCCAGAAGCTAGCTTTCTTCCACATATGGGTGTCTTTAAACTAGATAGAGAAACTACTAAATGTAGGGTGGTTTTTCTCTCCAATCTTTGTGAAAAAAGTCATGACAAGTTGACCATATCACATAACCAAGCTATTCTTCCTGGTCCCAATCTTAATCATAAACTAGCCAGTTCTCTAATACAGTTAAGATTTAACAAATATCTTGTATGTTTTGATTTAAAGAAAGCATTTAATTCCATAGGTTTGAGTGAAATAGATCAAAATAGACTCTTATTTCTTTGGTTTAGAAACCCATCCAAAGGAGATTTTTCCATTGTAGGATATAAAAATGTAAGGTTATGCTTTGGTATTCGTTGTGCTCCAACATTATTAATGCTAGCTCTATTCTACATGTTAGTTTTGAATGTGGAAAATGATGAAAGTGATGTGAAAGATTTGAAAAAAATTATTTATCAAATGTCTTATATGGATAATTGTGCACTTTCATATAACACAGAGGAAGAAGTTTTATGGGGTTATAAACAACTTCCTTCCATTTTTCAGCCTTACCATTTTGGGTTACAACAATTTATTACTAACTCTCCCAAAGTAAATGAACTAATTTTAAATTCAGAGTCAGATATACCTTCACATAGTGTTAAGCTTTTAGGGTTACAGTGGGATACACATAGGGATGTAATTTATACAAAACCCATTCAGCTAGATTTAACTGCTAATTCTAAAAGAAAAATATTAAGTTCCATTGCTAGCCAATTTGATCTCTTTTCCTTTAATGGACCTATTCTCAATAGAAGTAGACTTTTCCTTCATAGCCTACAATGTAACAAAGAGTTAGACTGGGATCAAACTTTATCTGAAGACCACATGAGAGAGTGGAGAAACATTGTGAAACAGGTCAATGCTTCCCCAGTCTTTGAGATTGAACGTTTCATAGGCAAAAGAGATGACAAGTATCGTCTCATCACTTTTGCAGATAGTAGTAAAGATATA
>SEYY01003477.1:25000-27599 GCA_009176605.1 Armadillidium nasatum
TATTTTCTTTGTGTAATATGATTGACTGATTTTCTTTGAACCATCACTTCTTGATTCAATTTCAATTCCTAAAAAATAAGTTGCAGGTTTATATGTAATTTTAAATTCTTTCTTTAATTCTTCTAAAAAATTTTGTGATTCTTCATGACTTGTTGATGCTAACTAACCGATAATGCAAGTAACATAATGCAAGTAATATCTTATGTCCATTCTGGTCTCTTATATATAGACATGGGTCAGCTGTACTTCTTACAAAATTCAGTTTTGAAAGGAATTTTCCAAATCGTTCATTCCAACATCTGGGTGCCTGTTTAAGCCCATACAAACTGCGTTTCAATTTGCATACTTTGGTTGTCCCATCTTCAAAACCTTCAGGTTGTTTCATATATATTTCTTCTAATAAGTTTCCATAAAGAAATGCTGTTGATACATCAAACTGCATCAAGAACATATTTTCTTTAGCTGCTACACTTATTAATGTTCTCACAGTACTCTTATTTGCTACTGGACTAAATGTTTGTTCATAATCAATACCTTTGCTTTGACTATAACCTTTTGCAACTAATCTTGCTTTAAATTTGTCAATTGTTCCATCTGAGTTTGATTTTATTTTGTAAACCCATTTACTTGCAATTGCTTTTTCTTCCTGGTGGCAGTTCAACTAAGTTCCCATGTTTGGTTTTCTTTCAATGATTGCAATTCATTTTTCATTGAATTGATCCAATTTTTCTTTTGTTTACTTTCCATAGCTTCACTATTAATTTTCTGGTTCTTTCATATCTTCTGATAAATACATACTGTAATCATCAAATCTTGATGGTTTTGTAATTGTTGCTCTATTTCTTAATATTCTTGTATTTATTGTGCTATCCTGTTCTATAATTTCTTCTGTTTCTGAATCAGATACTATTTCTGTATCAGATTCTGTTTCTGAATCAGATTCTATTTCTGTATCAGATTCTGTTTCTGTATGAAATGGATTTAACCTAATTTCATAATTGCTATCTTCCAATTTTGTGTTTTCTTCACCTAATATTGGAGGGGAAAGTTCTTCTTTTTCAAAAATTACATCTCTACTTCTGAATATTGAGTTATTTTTCAGATCATAAATTCTATAACTTTCATCACTATCATACCCAATTAACACACCTGATCTTGCCTTTGGGTCCAGTTTTCTTCTTTTTTGATCTGGAATCCAACCACTGCATGGAGTTCCAATTATGCGTAAATGCTTAATTCTGGGTTTTTTATCATACCATATTTCATAAGGCGTTTTCTCATCAATTGATGATTTTCCAGTCCTGTTAAGAATATATGCTGCTGTGTTAATTAATTCTGCCCAACACTTTTGTGGAAATTTTGCTTTTGAATACATAAGAGATCTGGCTACTTCAACTAACGTTCTATTTTCTTTTTCTGCACCTCCATTCTGTTGTGAAGTGTAGGGTGTTGTTAGTCTTTGTCTCACACCATATTTCTGTAAGAGTTTTCTTATAGATTGATTATTAAATTCTAAAGCATTATCACTCAGGAATTCTTTGAATGGGTGCCCCTGTACTCTTGCTTCTGTGAGTATCTGCTTTAGCTTTTCTATAACTTCTGATTTTTCTTTAATAAAATATACAAATCTCATTTTTGAAAAATCATCCTTGAAGCATACAAAATATCTATAACCTGAATAAGATGTCACTTGAAATGGTCCACATACATCTGCATATAACAATTCTCCTTTTTTTCGAGCTGTTGGCCTTTTACCAAACTTCTGACGATGCATTTTTCCATTTATACATCCTGAACAATTTTTGTCATCAAGGCAAGTTTCAATGTTTAGCTCTCTTTTGATCAAGTTTCTTATGTGTCGTCTATCCTGATGTCCCATTCTTTCATGATATAGCTGCAGCTTATCCTTTTCTTCTAGGACATTTACTTCTGGTGGTGAAATTCCTGCTTTCATTGCAACTTTGAATAGGCCTTCATTTGGTCTACGATAGCCACAAAAATAGTTTTTTCTATCTACCATAAAACTACATTTGGTAGGTCCAGAAATAAATTTGCTACATGGATGTTTATCATGTGCTGCTAATACTGAAAATAAATTTTCTTAATATCAGGAACATGCCAAACATCATTCAAAAATAATTGAGATATTTTTCCATTTACTAATGATTTTACCTCAATTAATCCATGTCCTAATACATTTGCTTCTTGACCATTTGCTGACTTAACTTTGACGATATTATTAAACTCATTATAAGTTTTAAAGTAACTTCGCTCATTTGTTATATGTTTTGTAGCTCCATTATCAAAATACCAATTTTCTTTATCATCTTCTTCAGAAATAAATACTGTATCATCTACAGCTAGCGTAAACACATTAATTTCTGTATTATCTTTCAGATTACTCATATTTCCAGGCTTTACTCTTCTTTCTGACTTTGTTTGCTTTTCAGGTTTACCATCTGCAATCCATTTTCTGCAATCTTGGATCCAGTGACCTTTTTTGTGGCAATAATGGCATGGATATTTCTGACATTTATCCATTGTTTTGCTTTCTCTATGATTTTTCTTTATCATCACAAGAGCTTCATGATTTACTAAT
>SEYY01003478.1:0-20000 GCA_009176605.1 Armadillidium nasatum
TCTATAACTTATAATAACTATAATAATAATCTTAAGCTTAACGTTATCAACTTATAAAAATTAATACAAAGGGAGAATCCTATGACCCTTCCCTAAATAACTCCTTTAACCTTATATAACCTGTAAACCTGAAAAAGAAAAACCTTTATATAAAACGAGTTATAATAGATAAACTCCCTTCTCCTTCTAACTCCTTCCAAACCCTAAACCAAGTCTCTCTGCTTTCGATCAACCTATCACCACATACGTCTTCTTCTGCTCTTCTTCTTCTTCTTCTTCTCTTCTTCTTTCTTAAACCTATAAAATATACAATCTTATACCTTTTCTCTCTCTCCCCCTTTTCCCCTCTACATACTCTTTGATTAAATTACCATCTACTCTACCTTTGGTAAACACATCTGCTATTTGACATTTCGTATTTACCCATTCTACCTCTTGTATCTTTTTCAACTCTAAAACCCATTTTATCCAAGCTATGTCTATCCTAAGATTTTTACTTAATACCTTTGTTTCCGAATATATCGCATTCTTTAGGGTTTTACTATCTGTATAAACTTTAACTTTTAACCTAGAGCCTCCCATTATTTCCAACCAGCATTCGCTCAAAAATATACCTGCCTCAATTCCTTCTATCAGCCCTATAGCTTCAGCCTCAATTGTTGATCTTGCCACTCTTCTTACGCATTTTGATTTCCACACAATTGGGCACCTATTTCCTTCATTATCCCTCACCGCTACTATATATTCTATCTGAGGACTGTCATCTATGCTATTTCCAAAAGAGGCATCCGTAAAAACTTCTATTTCCACCTTGTCCCTCAATTTTGCTAACCAGATGCCTACTCTCATTTGTTTTGCCCTTTTTAATATGTTTATAACTTTTCTGATTTCCTCCACTTTTCCACCCCGGAAATACCTACTTCTTTCACTTACATAATATGATAAATCTGGTCTTGTTTGACAGCTGATCCAATTCATTTGTCCTACTAATGATCGATATAAAGTAAGCTCTCTACCTTCCATTTCTCTATTCCCAAAGAACTCTTTACTATCGGGTATAATTATGTCATCTATATACTTATTTTGTTCCAGCCACACACCTCCTTCACTTTCCTCTATCTTTATACCTATGTATTTAAATTCTGACACTTCCTCAGTCCCTATCTTTAATCTGTTTTTGATACCCCGGATTATGTTTTCAAAGAATTCCTTGTTGCCTCCAAAACAAAAGTCATCTACATGAGTACACATTATTCCTATCAAGTTTCCTTCTTTTTTCCAAAAAAATAGTGCTGGTTCCAACTTACTCTTTACACCCCCTAACTCAGATATAATCTTAACTACTTTATCAAACCATACCCTAGCTGCATCCTTTAAGCCGTATACTGTTTTCTTTAACTCCCATAACCCTGTCTCCTTAGCTTCTTTCGGCGGGGTAACCCAAACTTTTCTTTTGATCCTATCTCCCTGCAAATAAGCTGTTTTAATATCGATTGAGTTGCATTTCCATCCTTTCATTTTCATCAGTGTTAGGCACATCCTCAGTACTTCTCCTGAACACGTTGGAGATTCAGTTACCAGCTCCTCTCCTTCCTCCTCAAAACCCCTAGCAACCAATCTAGCCTTACACACTGCTTCTCCATCTTTAATTTTCTCTGTCATAACCCACCTTAAAGAAATTCTCTTTTGACCTTTATCCTTGACTCTTTTAAAAACCTCATTTTCTTCCCAATTCTCAATTTCAAGCAATTTCGCCCTCAAAACCCTTTCACTTTCCAAACTATTACCTAACCATACCTCCTTCTTGATCACTGATCTCTTCCACATCTGTCATATCTCTAAAATCAATCCAACTTTCTTCTCCATTTTCAACATTCTGTACATTATAACTGTCACTCCACTTTTTGCTCTTTGCTTTTCCGGCTCTACTGAGTATCTTTACCTTCACTTTCTCCCCGTTTTCCCTCTTTGTTGCTTTATATCTCTTGCCTATCTTAATTGTTACTACATCCCTCTCCTCTTGTTCCTCTGGTTCCTCCTCTATTACATCCTCTTCATCATGATCTCTCTCTTTTTCCTCTTCTTCCTGAATTCTATCGTATTCCACTTCATAACCCTCCTCTTCCTCATTTTCGCTGTTATAAGAAATACTCTTATCTACTGTTTTCTTATCTTCTTCTTCATCCCCATCATCTTTATCCATCTTTTCTGTCTCCTCATCTACCTCTTTTTGACCACAACCAGCTAACCTAGTAATGTGCACTCTTGCAATTTCTCTTAAAGTACCACCATGTTTTACTATTACAACCTTCCCATCTCTTCCTATAACTTTTGCAGGGCCTCTCCAATTATTATCTATTTCTCTTTTATAATAAACCTCTTCCCCAGGTTCTGCTAATTCAAGCTTATGTTCTCTTATTTGTCCTCTCATAGCTCTTTTCACTCTATCCTCTGCCTCCTGCTTTATATGAGCCTCCCTTGCCTTTTGTATTCCTTCTATTGTTTCTTTTAGCTGTTCACTCTCTTTACCTATTACCCCCACACTTCTTTCTTCCTCATCAGTATTATTCGGTAGCTTGCCATTCTTACCAAACACCAACTGGTTTGGGGTGTATCCTCCTTTATCCATCAACCAATTCTTTGCTCCTACCGACCAAAGCAAGCAATATTCTTTGTGGCACCCCTCCTCTCTCATTTTTCTCATAGAATCTTTCAACAACCCTACCATCTTTTCACATCTTCCATTACTCCAGGGGCTCTCAGCTGCTGTTGCTAGTTGCCTTATACTGAACCTTTCACACATCAATTTCATCTCTTCGTTTTGAAACTCCAGGCCATTGTCACTCAGAATCCTTTCTGGAGCACCAAATATACTTATCCATCTTTCCAAGATCTTTCCTACTATTTCCTTAGGTTCCTTACTCTTTACCCAGCTTGCTTGACAATATCCTGTTCCTAGATCTAACATAACGAGAAATTTACTTCCTTCCAGTTCCCCTAAATCCATGGATATAGTTTCATTAAACCTTTTTGCCAATGATAACCCTACTGTGGGTCTACTGGGTGTCTTTTTATACCTTATACATATCTCGCAATTATCGCTCAACTCATTTATATCTTTCTTAATATCCCTCAACATATCTTCTTCCATTTCCTCTCTGTACGCATCCTTAATCAGGTCCCCCAACCTTTCTTTACTTGGATGTCCGAATTGTACGTGTAGTCTCGTTAATATCTTTTTCCTTTCCTGCTTATCCTCTAAACTACCCTTCACATTACCCTCCCACCATATTTCTTTCTTTATACCTCTTTCTTAAACTTAATCCTTAAATGACCTCTTTCATCTACTCTTAACGGAACTCTGACGTTCCCAAAAGCCCCTATTGTCATTTCATAATTATTTAAATTAATACTTGCTCCCATTTTCCTTAAAGATTCCCTCCCTAGTAACCATGGTATGTCCCCTTGTACCACATCTGTTATCAAGTAAAACTCCCAACTATATAATGAACATGGTATTCTTAATCTTTTAAACGCTTTATATTTAGATTCCCCAAAAACATAATTCCCTTCTATAACTTCCATTGTGTTTTTAACCTCCTCTCTTTCTCTCCAGCACATACTTCCCAATACATAGCCTAGTCACTTCTCCCCTATTACATTGGCACTACAACCAGTGTCTACAATCGGCCAAATGTTCCCGTACTCATTCAATTCTTCTTTTCCGTCTCTTTCTCCCATGAATGCTCTTGGACTCTTATCTCCATTGTCTCTCATTTTTCCTACCTGCTGTTTTACGTTATCAAAGAATTTTCCTCTACCTCTTCCAAACCCACCTACAATAATTCCTTTTGGTCCTCCTTGTCCTGTCTGATCACTTCTCTGATTTCTGTCACCAACCACTTCTTCCTGTCTTTTCCATTTACCTTTCATGGGACACGCTGCTGCGAAATGATATTCCGATCGACATAAGATGCACTTCATGGTTTGCCCGTATCTGTTCTTTGGGTTTAATCTTTCGTTCTCCTTTCCTTCATTCTTACCAATACTGACGTCCTGACCTTGTACCAGCCATTCCTTGGTCTCTTTCTTCCCTATTCCTTCACAGATGTTAATCAACCCAGTTTTAAATTCCTCGAACAACCAATCACCTTTTCCGCAATAAGCCAACACCATCTGTCTTTGGTTTTCCCCTACGTTAGCACCTTCTAACAAATGAACACACCTCATATCTTCCCCTAGGTCCACCTTTCCCGCTTTTTTACAATTATTTTCAATCATCTCATACCTTGCCACATAATCTCTTATTGACTCATTTATTTTCCTTCTTATCTTGAAAAATTCCAGAATCTTGTCATACCTATCTCTATTCTTCTCTTTTCCAAATCTCTTATCCAACACCTCCAATACCTTTTCCATCCCTGCCTGTCTCTCCAAACCCTCCAGTTCTACGTTGTAAACGCTTTGAAATGCTTTTTCTCCTAAGCTAAGCATAATCTCACCTCCTGGACACTCCAAATATTTACCTTCCAGCTTAAACCACAGCATTACTCTTTTTCTCCACATGTCGTAGTCTTCTCCCTCTATACCGCCGTCAAATGTAGGGCACACTCTTTTACCTCTTGTTACCGCCTTTCTCTCTTGAGTCTCCTTATGACGTTGCTCTTCCTCCTTCTGACCTTTCGTCGACATGCTGATGCCGTTGCCGAACTACGCTCTGCTACCACTGACTAAAAACTAGCCTAGGTTAGAGCCAAAATCTTACCTTGATGGTTTCTTCTCTGGTACTGATAGTCCTTCCTTGAGACCAAATCAGATACCAGATATTAGCCTAATCCACCCTACGGCCCCCAGGACAACTACAACACCGAGCGCTCAGAAATTATAGCAACCCAGATACCCCAACGTGAAAAAGACCCCTCTGATATCTAATCTGTCTGTGATTAGTTGTAGTTTCAAAACCAACCAAAAAAACTATTCCTTTTGTTGTTAGAGTTTCCACTCTATAACTTATAATAACTTATAATTAAATAATCTTAAGCTTAACGTTATCAACTTATAAAAATTAATACAAAGGGAGAATCCTATGACCCTTCCCTAAATAACTCCTTTAACCTTATATAACCTGTAAACCTGAAAAAGAAAAACCTTTATATAAAACGAGTTATAATAGATAAACTCCCTTCTCCTTCTAACTCCTTCCAAACCCTAAACCAAGTCTCTCTGCTTTCGATCAACCTATCACCACATACGTCTTCTTCTGCTCTTCTTCTTCTTCTTCTTCTTCTCTTTAAGTTTGGATGACGTGATTAGGTTATAATTTAGACTTGTTTTACCCCTTCTATCATGCCTGAAACTTTTTCTAAGATCGTATTGAATGCCATATTGGCAGAGATTAATTATTGTTTTAGAGGAGCTATATATCCTGCTCAGAATTGAATCTCATTCTCGCCTCTGTCCAAGCTTTCCAACTTTGTTTTTGACAAAGGCTTGTTTAAGGTGAAACTGCTACTAAAGTTTCCTTATTTACGTAATTTTACAATTACGTGGAACTGTTTTTAAAAATTTAACAACTTTCATTACTATGCCAATTTAGTTATGAAAATTCTTACCTTTTCAGGGTTATCGCAAAGTTTGCTACTTTTCCTCCCATGTTCTGAATATTCACTGCATCAGTTAATATTTTAACATTAAAATTACATGATAGTTTACTCAATGATCGATTTGTAAATAATCTTTTTTTAAAAACTTAGATATCAATCATAGTTTATCTTTTTCGTCTTATTTAACGAGTTGTGAAAGCTTCATACATTATAATATATTACAGGTATGAATGGAAGGGTGAAATAAATAATGATGAAGAAGTGCTAATGGTAATTGTATTTTCTTTTAAATCGTTCATTTATTTTACGGGATAATTTTTAAAGTAATTACTTAGTAATAAGTTCTTCAACCTCTTTTTAGATGATCAAAACTAGAACTAGTCGTTTAGAAGAATTAACAGAATTTGTTAGAAAGAATCATCCTTACGAAGTTTGTGAAGTTATTTCTACTCCAGTAAGTCTACAACAATGCTAATTATATTTCATAGGCTAACATATTATAAGGAACTCGAAATAATTCAATCTCTTTCTGCGCGATTTAAAATAAACTATGTAAATTTAAATATTTAAAGGTTTTATTATTAATTGTCTTATGATTTGAAGAGATGTTTATCAACCTTTATTCCTTTTGTCATATTTCAGATTGCTCAAGGGAATAAACCATACCTGGATTGGATTAGTGAAATTGTACCGGATAAAAAATTATAAAAGATATCAACACAGAATTACATACTAAGGATTAATAAAATAATTTTTTTTTGTATTGCCACTGATTATTTATGAAATTTTTTCTAAATCTACAACAATAAACTTATATTACTTTACGGCTTTTTCTTATAATTAAACAGGTAGTACAGCTTTGAAATTGAAGTATCTGTATATGTAAATAGATGATTGACTGAAATAACAAACTTTCTTAAAACAAAGGAGAAGAATAAAGTATGAAAATTATTCTAACATTCCATGATTTGGCTCCTTTAAAAGTTCTGAACAAATAGACACGTCTGATAATCTCAAATAGGTTAAATGCGGAAAGCAAACGAACTAACATTCGAATTAAATTAAGCAGACAAGAGTAACAACGAATTCTCTATGAGTCTCCTAATCAAATGTTTATTTTGTTTAGAGAGTGAAAAAATTTATCTACAGTAAACGAAAAATCACTTTCACAATTAAAAGAATTTATATAACTTTTTTTTTTTTTTTAAAGAGAAAATACCAACTTCATGCATGCGTTATATACACACTGCCTTCCAATTAAAGGTGAAATATTTAATTTTCTTCTCCCTCCAGTTCAATGTTTTTCTTGGCCTAGGTAAGGAAGGAAAATAAAGAAATAAAAGTAATTAAACATTTAAAATTGTAACTTCACCGTCTGGTAATAAAAATACATACCTTAAAATTAACACACTGACTTATCACTTTATTAGCCAGTCGACCAATCGTATGTGGAGGTGAACTATTCAGTAATTCCTCGAGCATTTTTAAGCCACCTTCTTGCTCGACTAAGGGACAATATTTTTTTGCTGTAATTGAAAGTTTTATTAAATTAAGAAGTTTTAGGGAAATATTTAATTTTAAATAATCACTAAAATGAAATTTGAAAGGTAAATTTTTGTTTCATGAGAATATTCATCTATTACGAACAAAAAGTTTATAAGCGTCTCCCACCCCGGCAAAGAGGCATTGCCAATTATAATAGCGAATGGCGTGGGCTAAGAAACAACTCAAACTTGTCGATCAGGAATAGTATAGAGAAGAGAAAAACAATAGGAGTGCAAAATACTTATAGGACTGAGAGTTGCACTAAATAAAAGATACGACATTTACAGTAAACAAAATGCTAATGTCTTTCGATGAATACATAAGCTTTATGATGATGAATCCTGTATATCCCCACAAAAAATTAGGAGTTCTGCGAGAAAAGTCAAATATGTATGGGTTTGATATGCAGAATTCATAACTCTACCTCTGGGTTGGACAGCCAAATTTAGCATCATCTAGTAATAAATAACGTATGCATTAATTTAGTTTACAAATTTTTTTCCCCCCCCCTTTTCATCAACTACTGTTCATTAATGAAATATTAATATTCCAACTAATTGTATTTAAACTGGTGTGTATATATATATATATATATATATATATATATATATATATATATATATATATATATATATATATATATATATATATATATATATATATATATATATATATATATATATATATATATATATATATATATATATATATATATATATATATATATATATATATATATATATATATATATATATATATATATATATATATATATATATATATATATATATATATCAAGAGAACCTTCTGTCTCTTTCAATCTTGCACCACTATTTTCTTCTACATTTTTACTCCTATAATAAACATTCTTATGACTTCTCTCCTTTCTTTTACTTCTACATATGTTCTGATTGTCGTTACTACTACCTTGGTCGGCACATTTGCTATTGGTTACATTGTTCCTTCCAGTCTATTGCTTTCACTTCTACCTCTTCTAACATTTCCTTTATTGCTGAAATCTATATTTTCAATATTTTACTGTTAACTCCCAAAGTAAATGTAATTGATTTTATTGAGGCTTTGCAAGCCGTTTTAACTACTAATTCTCAATCTGTCAATACCCGTGATAATCATGCACATCTTTCTTATAAAAATCCGTTTCAGCTGACACTTTAATAGTTCATGTCGCTACTCTTCCTCCCACTTTAAATTTCCAGCTTACAAGACACTTAGTCCGTCAATATCTACTTGCCTTAATATGTATTTTATCTTGAAATTTGACGCGTCTCTGTATACATCTACCCTAACTTTTAATTTCTTTATGACTATTGCTACTGATCCGTATTTTGTTTTATTTATTTTTTTATTACCTTCTCTAACTTTCTAATGTTCTTTTTGACCTCCTCCTTTAAAATACTAACTCAGATCACTTTTGTAAAAACTTAGGTCTGATCCAGTATGCTGGCCTATTTTAAAGATCTACAAGTTTTTTTTAAAACTTTGTATGTAGTATGTTTTATAATAATAATGATGAGAAATTATTAAACTTACAGATAATTTTAAGTTAAAAGAAGCTTTAAGTTCGATAAAGTAAAATTGTAAGTAATTTGCCCGTGAGTGGTGGCTGTGTAAAAAAAAATAAAAATATAACAGATTCAGTAATTTTATATTATAGGCAGACTACTTCAACTTTTGTATTACAATATAAATCGGAATAATTGAAGGACAAATACTCAAATCTTTCTTAGACTTAACATATCAAATCTTTTCCTGGTGACTCTGCATTACGAATTAAGTCTTTTCGCTAGAAATCAGAAGAATAACCATAACTTCTGTATAAACTTCGAACTTTTTGATTTTGGTTTTTCCATGGCAATCAGCGACTTATGGTTTGTCACGTGCATCTTCATTTCAAATCAAAGACAAGATCTAGTAAGTCTTGATGTAAGTGGCCAAATACACCAAGTACTCTTTTTATTACTCCTTCTCCATCTTCGCCCTGCTTTACCAGTTCCTTCGGAAAACTAACCAAATCAGGCCACGGTCCATGACTTGGTATTGGTATACAGCGTTAAAATCGGTCGCAGTTGGAATTGAAAGTCAACGATTGCAATTTTTTGTCGATTAGGGAGCAAGTATTTCTTATTCCTTATATATATATATATATATATATATATATATATATATATATATATATATATATATATATATATATATATATATATATATATATATATATATATATATATATATATATATATATATATATATATATATATATATATATATATATATATCCTCTCCCAGGAAGGGTTTTCACCCTGTCAGTGGAACCAGCATCTTTCCCCATCTGCTTGAAGAAGTTCTCCCAGAGCCCTCCAAAAGATCATGTTCTTCTGCTCGCCGGTCCCCATGCCGGTCCATGAGTCCTATCCAGACTCTTCAGGTAGGGTTTTCACCCTTTCAGTAGGACCAGCATCGTTCTCAAACCAACCTCCAAACACTCTCTCCCAGGGGTCCAAAAGATTGCGCTTCTCCGAATGGTTCCCAATGCTGGTTCTGGAGTAGTTACAAGCCGTTGACAGAGAAATCACAAGGCCGGATGGCTAGTCCTGTCGTCCTTGCATTTAGTTCTCTTCACATGATCCGATCCTGTCGTCGATTTTCAAACTCTTGTTTTTAAATTTCAAATTCTTAATGTTAAAGTTTAATTTTTCATTAAAAGCCGAAAGTCCATTATATTGAAAGATTTGTTGCTCCTCTATAAATTTTGATATATAATAATTTTATCGAAACTTATTTAATTTATTTTTGTAATGCAAAAATATTTTCAAAAATTCTAATTTTAAAATAAATTTTAGCTATTAGTTTTTCAAATTTTGTTCAATACTATCTGAATGCATAAACCTTCTCTCTTCTTTTCTCTCCTCAATCTTCTTTCTGATTCTTCTCGCTTTTCTTTTCCCATCTATCTTTAGGCACATCTACTCTCGACGACGGCCGAATCATATATATATATATATATATATATATATATATATATATATATATATATATATATATATATATATATATATATATATATATATATATATATATATATATATATATATATATATATATATATATATATATATATATATATATATATATATATATATATATATCTTCGTAGGTGGAAGTAGCGCCTCCGAGACGATGAAGTACTCCTCATTGGGTTTATGGGGTGTTAAGGGTACTTCCCATTTCACTCCAGTGCCCAAAAAGGCCACAACAGTAGCCACCTCCAATCCTTATCTTCTACTCCTCCATCTTCATCACCACTTGGGAGTTGGTAGTCTTCCGGTGATAGGGTTGGTGCGACCAAGATTTGGCAGCCGCTTGCCCTGATGCAAGGTCTATTTTTTTTCAGTAATTTCAGCAACATTTACGGTCTTGAAACCAATTTCAATTTTATTGCACACCACCTATCAGAATTCTAGACCTCACCCCTTATTCTTGACCGAAATTCGGGTGCTTGAACGTTCCGATAACAAACCCTTTTCCGTTTCATCTTCCGTCTGTCTGTTCCTATCCTCAAATTTCAGCAAAAGGCAGTTTTTATGCATACGTGTGCAACGATGTTGTTTGTTATCGTGTCTCTAATTCCCAGTCTTCCAAATTTTCCACCTTGTGTTTTAGGCTCTCTTGTCATTCTATGGCTAAATTCGTTTGTTCTGTTTATTTATCTCTTAACTCCACCACTATCTAAACTACAAAATTGAGCACATTCTCTTTTCTCCTTTCTCTGAAATCATCATTTTAGGTTATTTCAATGTTCACCACCACCAATGGCTTTGTTTTAGTTCTCATGAGCGTGAGTCTCTTTCATTTGTCTATTCAAAAAAAACCTTGAGCAGATGGTGGTTCCCTACTCGTACCCTTGATCGCCCCAAGACGAACCGAACATTCTTAACAGTTTAAAAGAATAAAGAGAATAATTAAATGTAACTATTCCTTTTTCAATTAAACTTACCACCTCCGTGTTCTTCCGATAACCTTCTTATCTCTGTTTCCTGTTCTCTTTCTTCTAGTCTTCGACGAGTTAGGCTCCTGTCTACGGTGAGGAAATGTTTTTTTGGTATTTTGGTGTTGATAATTGGTTGGACTACTTCTTGTACTACTTTGACTTAACTTGGAATGAATATTGCCTCGACTGGAGGAAAACATCGGAGTGCGCAGAAAACATAACCGAGGTGATTTTACCTCGTATAGGAAGCGTATATTCCATTTTCTTTCATTTCAACTATAAAAATATGAGCCTTCGTTTAACTGTTCTCGTATTATTCGTCACTGGAACGTTATATTCATCCAAGAATAGTCCAAAATGGCACTACAATAGCTTTCCTCTCTAGAAAAAGCAATGGTCTTTCTGGTACTTTATATAAAAAGAAAATTTTTTTTATTTTTGTTTCTTCCTTTTTCCCCTCTCTTAGTATCTTTCAACGGCACAACTGTCGCTCTACCTTCGCCTACAGCTGAACTCCTCATTCAAATCTTTGCCTCGAATTCCGCTCTTGACCATTCATTCAGTAACTTTTCCTCCTTTTTCACTTCTTCCATACTTTGTTTCCTTTTCTCGTGATTTTTCTTCAAAGGATCACATTCTCTCTCTTCTAGACAAGCTTCTAAAGATGTTAGGCGTTCTGAGGTGCCTTCAGAATTTCTCACCACTCCAGTTTCTTGTTCTGTATAGGGTGGTTGTTCGTCCCTTGTATGTATGTATCACATTTTAAGGTGGCACCATACATCCTGCCCTCCTTGATAAGGTGAAGCTAAGGGCGTTCTGACTTGTACAAGTACCCTATTTTCATCAATCTCATTCTAGCCGTTGTACTAGGTGCATTTCAATGTCATTATACTATCGTTATTGCAATAGAGACAGCACTTCTGAGATGTCTGATTGTATACCTCCTCCTTTGAGGAGAACCCGTGCTACTCGCCATTCTCACACAGTCTCATTCTTTCTTTGCCTAACGCTCTGATCTCTGACGTAACATCAAAGCTCAATTTTACATGTACTTCTGGTAAAGTATATAACACGCTTTCTTTTTAACTGTTCTTACAACTTAATTTGACATTCACACTTTGAAATTCTGTGAATTGGAGCACGTCAGACTTTAATTTGAATCTGCTTTTTGGATTCATAAATTCCAGTATAATTTAGTAAGCCATCAGCCTTTAACCAGCGGTAAATCAAAACTAATCCAATTGGTCAGGAAAACATGACTTGAATTTCTCTAGACAAAAACCTAATGCGATAATGTGATGAACCTCCACCCAATGAATGGATAAAGATGTTTTGTGGTTATATATATATATATATATATATATATATATATATATATATATATATATATATATATATATATATATATATATATATATATATATATATATATATATATATATATATATATATATATATATATATATATATATATATATATATACGATGAACTCCTGTGAGGTTGGCCAGGGCCCACACAGCCCAATGTTGACATTCTGGAGTATGTTTAACTTGAAGAAGCCTCAAGATAGGTTCAAATGATCTGGAATTTATATATATATATATATATATATATATATATATATATATATATATATATATATATATATATATATATATATATATATATATATATATATATATATATATATATATATATATATATATATATATATATATATATGTCTTGGTACTATTAAAAGGGGATTTTAAACTAAAATAATAATAATAATAATAATAATCTGTAGTTTTCATTTAACAAATTTCTAAAGAAAAAACACACACACACGCAAGCTGTTCATGTCCTCCAGCCTTGGACAGAATTAAATGAGAAGTAGATGTTATTAATAGTAGGAAGAGCAAATGGAATTCAGACCTGGCCTACATAACAGTTTTTTTTTTTTTTAAAGAACAACTTTTTCCAATATATATATATATATATATATATATATATATATATATATATATATATATATATATATATATATATATATATATATATATATATATATATATATATATATATATATTTATACAGCATAATTTTTTTTCAACTTTAACCAAAAATTATTAAATTTTAATTTCCTATATAATTAAAAAGTACTGATATACAAACATAACAGATGACAGATGCTTTTAACAAATCTCATAGATTTTTTATATATAAAATGCATGATATTAAAATTTATGCATCTTTACGTTCTTTATAATCAATAAGTTTCATTATAATTATGTGAGAGGTTTTCTTCAAATATGATGTAATTTACTATGCAATGAAATTATTATGGAATGTGGAATAAATATTATTGAGTACATAAATAAATGTAACAGGTATTATCTTAATTAACGGATGGATTCAATGTTAATCTCAAAAAATTTAAGGGGTGTAGATGCATCAGTTGATACAAACTCGCTGACAATATATATATATATATATATATATATATATATATATATATATATAATATATATATATATATATATATATATATATATATATATATATATTATATATATATATATATATATATATATATATATATATATATATATAATATAAAAGATACCTAATAAATTGGGAGGTAAACATACCTTGTAGTTGATGATTTCTCTTTGAATTGAGGTCCCATCTTTCAATTGGCTGATACCATTTTTCGCAAAACATACTCTCGACTTGGGTATTCAATTGTCCAAGCTTCAGGTCCATCACTGGCAATATGGGACAACACGCCAGCAGCATTATAACTAACCTGTTTTATGGAATTTTAAATAAATGTAAAATTACTTAAAAAATTATTGAAAATTTATTCAAAATCAATAACACTGTAAAAGACTCATATAAATTTCAAAATTATCAAACAGCTATGAAACCAAATTGCCAATTAAAAATATTTCTCACTCCAAAATAATATCTTAGATTTTAGAAAATTAAAACCTAAAACTTTACTATACTTACCTCAATTCCATCTGATGTTGAGTCCAAGAGGTTTGCAAATGTTTCAATTAAGTCTGGTTTAACCAGACGAGGTCGCAGGTACTCAACTTCAGCAACATTTCCCAATAGTCCCATCATGTTTCTAAGCAATTCCTCTTTATCAGGAAATTCCTTTTAAAAATTTTATATAATAAAAGGAATGAGAATAATCTTATAACGAAGTAGTATCTTTTCATGCACTTTTTTTTGTCAATGCAAAACCAATAAGCATAAAGAAAGATTAAGACTTGTACCGTTAAACATCTCTGAAAGTATTTCATGCCATGTTCATCAAGAAACCTTTGGCAGTTTATGGGTGTTTCGTCAGTTACATTCCACATAGCAGACCACGCGATCTCCAAAACGTCATCATGAAACCTTTGAGTTAGTCGATCGTTGATTATTCCAAGCATTGTCTATTAACAATGACAAAAACCTTAAGCAAATTATTCTAATTTATCAATATTTTTGTATGTATTACATATTCAAATTTTCCCCAATAGAAAAATGTGTTAAAATTTTACTACAAAGTTACCTCGATGGCCCCTAAATCTCCGACGAGTTCTTTCTGTTGTCCATCAACTTGACATGCCAGGGAATTAATAAGATACATGGCAACTTTCCGGACAAAGTCTTCATTGTCAATGTGAAGTTTAACTAATTTTAAAAGCAATTCAACAAGTCTATAGCTAAATCCCTAAAAATAAATGGTAAATTGGGTTTCAAATATAACAATCTCAACAGATAAATTTTACAATGATAAAGTGTATATTATTAATGCACATATACTCTCTCTCTTCTAAAGAAAATTAACAATAATGCTAATAGTTCCAAAATTAACAAACTAAATTTGACGCAACTAGTAAGGGCTTTTAAATTCATGTAATTTTCCTGATGCAAAATCTGACATTTCTCTGTAGCCTAAAGAAACATCATACGCCCTCTTTCGGTGATAATGAAATATATATATATATATATATATATATATATATATATATATATATATATATATATATATATATATATATATATATATATATATATATATATATATATATATATATATATATATATATATATTATATATATTATATATATATATATATATATATATATATATTATATATATATTATATTAGCGGCCTTTTAACAGATTTAGTTAAGATTAAGATAGAGTATTTCTTTAAATTTAATTAGAATTAGATCACATATAAATATAAGTGGGTTAATCGTACTACTACAGCACCACCTATGTGCCGGAGGAGGAGTGAGTAATCGCCAGGAGAAATCTCTCCATCACAGTTTTCTTTCCTAAACTGACATTTCAAGTGGCAAGACGTATCATTGGATCTCCTTATTATCATTGTGCTTAATTTTAAGATTTCACCGATAATAAAACAATCTTTAAAAGTGCAAACTTGTGTAACTGTGTGTGAATGTTAAACGCAATCAATAAACAATACAACATACTTTATATAAACATATTCATTCACCATATATATATATATATATATATATATATATATATATATATATATATATATATATATATATATATATATATATATATATATATATATATATATATATATATATATATATATATATATCCTTTTGAAATAATCAACATAGTATATTGAAGGAGGTCTAACGTCAAGTCATTTCACATCCAAACTATTTCCAACCACTTTGAATCATAATATATTGACTGGTCCGGTTTAATACACTTAACCTAAAAATTTTGCAGGTATCTATTTTTGAATGAAGAAACTGTACCACCCTGACAGAGAATATAACCCTAGTTTATCCAAACAAGTGAACTATAAAAGTAGTAAATAAATTTTTGTAATGAAAAGGAATTAGAATTTGATTTCAGAGTAAGAGTTACTGTTTATGAAGTGTGGAATTTTTAATTATAATTGAAAGATTGGAACCAAATAATAAAAAATTCAGAATTTTACATAAAAGTGTCACTGTTTACAAACATTAAGGAATGACTTTCATGTAGAGAAAAATAAAATAAAATTATTAGTTAAGACTGAAAACAAAATTGCATTATTTTTAATCTTTTCACATCTATTGAAAAAAAGTATTACAAAAATTAATAAAATTACATACTTAAAAAAAAAAAAAAAATTTTTTTCAAAAAAATTTTTTTTTTTTTTTTATATATTATATATATATATATATATATATATATATATATATATATATATATATATATATATATATATATATATATATATATATATATATATATATATTATTATTATTATTATTATTACATATTTCACCTAAGAATTTTTTCTTTCCATTATTAATTGAAATTTGTAAGATCCGTATCTGTCCATGAACTAAAATGACGTCATGGTCATCAGAGACCTAAGTTTCTTTTTGGCTTTAAAGTAACATCATCAATTTACTTTTTCAATGATGTGTATCACAAGGCCAATAAATATATGTATTTTATATATATAACTGATACCGATAATTTTAAACCACAAATACTCAATTCCAATGCGATACATTTACAATTTAATGATACTTATAAAGAAAACCAATATTTATTTATTTATTTTTTTACTGAATAATAAAGGTTGAAGCAAGATTAAAAAATAATCAATGATCATAAAATTTAGGTTTTCTGATATCCGTAATATCTAGTTATTTAGAAGTCATTTGGTAGGCCTCCAGACTTTGCCCACCAGAGGATATATATATATATATATATATATATATATATATATATATATATATATATATATATATATATATATATATATATATATATATATATATATATATATATATATATATATATATATAGGGGACCGACCGGGGCTGGAATTTGGCCGGGGCCGTCACCCAAATTTGGCCGGGGCCGGGGTTATGGCCGGGGTTTCCTAAAATTTGTAAAGAGGTCAAAAGCACTGAAATTTTAGGTTAAGAAAATTAGATATAAGGTTTATTTAATTGTAAGGAAGGAAAAAAAAAAAAAAAAAAAAAAAAAAAAAAAAAAAAAAAAAAAAAAAAAAAAAAAAAAAAAAAAAATCAGATAATTACATTTTTTTATATTTAAAGTTTAAAAAAAGTACAAAAATAAAAAAAAAAATTTATTCTAATTCATAATAGTGATTTAACACGTTTACTTAGGTAAGACCCAAAGGTAAAGTTTGAAAAAATGAAAGATATAAAATTATCAATTTAACCTGTATTTATACATAACATTGTTATTTTATTGCTATGTATCAAACTTGTATCATTTAGCTGCATTATTTAAAAATTATTATTTTGTTTATACTTTCAGTCAATATGGCTAATTAGGCTAAAAGATCAGCTTCTGCAGTATTTGAATACTTTACAATGTTTCAGGATAGGCTCGAAATAGCTAAATGTAACATCTGCAGTCAGAAAATTAGAAGAGAACCTTCCGGGTGCTACAAGTAAAAAAATTTCAACCAAATCTTTTTGGAGTATCTAAAATCAAAACACAAAGATGAACATTCAATAGCAGAAAAGAAAAAAATCTTAATTTTCTTATATTTTGTTTGAAATTTTTTTTTATTATTTGACTGATTGAGCTGAAATTTTCAAAGTATGTGAATTTTTTCACGAAGTTCTGAGTTGATTTCGAGCATTTTTTTGAGTCTATAACGGTTTGAAACTTATTTGGACCCAAAGTTGAAAAAAATGAATAACTGGGTCAAACCACTGGTCCACATGAGCTGAAAATTTAACTGAATACCTTTGCCCCAATTTCTTGCATTGGTGGGAATAGATTTTTGATATCACGTCTAGAAAAAAGTTATAAGCACTTGAAAAAAAATTTGCAAAAATCGTACCCTTCTGGAGGAAAAAATTATTTAAAAAAAAACGATACCTATTTTTTTTTTTATTTGTGAATATTGTTTAGAAGAGGAACAGGGCAACAATTTTTATTTAGTGCATTTTTAAATGCCCTTTGTTTGAAGCGAGATATAGCCTCTCAAACTTTGGGAATTTTTGAAATTTGGCCAAAAATGGACCTTTTTGAAGGCTATATCTCGAAACCAACGAATCTCATCGAATAAAGTACGTAGAGGAATTTGTAGCCCCACCCCTCCTCTATACACACCAAAAATAGGAAATGTTTTAGTTGTATTTTTTTTAAAAAAGATTTTGTCTGAAAAGGTGGATTTTTTTAGTTCAAAAATTTTTTTTTTCTATAGTTGGTCAGTTTTTGGCTTATAACATTTTTTCTATAACTCTGGGAACAAAAGTCTATTAGAGGCTTTTGTAGCCCATATAATTTTGAATAAATGATCCAACTTTCAGCTTATTCTAAAAAGTGGTTTGGCACCGCCATTCTATTGAAAAAGGGTAAAATTTCCACAAAAAAAAAAAAAAAACTTTTAACCGTAATAGACTCGGAAAAACGCTAGAAATGGACTTTTCTTACCGGTAAAAAATGTATATACACTGAAAGTTTCAGCAGAATCTGCTGAAAATTTAAAAAAACATTTTTTTTTTGTATAATTTGCCACTTTAACCCCGGCCGGCAACCCCGGTTTTCCCTGATTTTTAGCCGGGGCCGGGGTCAGTAAAATGGCCGGGGCCGGCCGGGGCCCCGGTCGGTTCATATATATATATGTGTAAGTATGAGCTTATAATACTGAGTAATACTTACGATATCCTGCGGTATCCTAAACTGACAAATGGTGAGGCAACCATTTCTCATCATAGTTGTATCTTCAATATATTTGTCCATGGCATCTAAAAGAACCGTAATCATCTTCCGCTTTGCAAAGAAACTAAGCTTTGTCTTTTCTTCATCTTTAGCAATATAGAATAAGGAAGCGCTACACAAAGATGAAAAATACGATTGCAATTGCATGATTAAATTGGCTATATTTTAAACTAATAAATCAGAAACAATTCTCACAAACCTTCCAGAAATCTGAATATGTTTTTCTGACTTGTGCTTCATCATGGCATATAAAATGAGATTCAAAGCTCTTTTGTGATCACGACAGTTTTGATACCGAAAGATATGATACAATTCATTAAGAGCTTTTACCAAAATAAGGGGTCTGTCAAGGTATGCTTCTGTAGCTGCTAATACTTGATCTTCATTTGCTTCTCCAGTAATCTATTGTATATATATATATATATATATATATATATATATATATATATATATATATAATATATATATATATATATATATATATATATATATATATATATATATATATATATATATATATTGTTGAGAATGTAAAATTTTATCTGCATATATTTATGCATTACTCTAAACATTCTGATGGGGGTGTAGATCATAAAAATTGTAAAAAAATATTCCAAATATGGGGAATTGTATCTCAATGCTGCATTTGGAATGGTCCAAATTTATATAATCTATGAATCTAGATTCATAAGTAAATGGCATGCATAGCGATGATAGGTGATAAATTTTTTTTTTTTAATTGTTACTTTAATAAAGGATGAGCAGACAATTTGACATTTTTGTTTAACTTTTATTTGTTGGGGGGTGGGGCAAATACAAAAGGAAAGAACTCGAAGAATCATTTCCAATTAAAAATCAATTCCTGAGAAATAAAATTAACAAAATTTCAAACTTTTTACAAAAAACCACTAAGAAAAAAAAAAAATACAATTCTTTCATCCAGTCATGATGAAATATATGCTTAGAGAAAGATCTGAAATCAATTTCCAAATCAACAATAAAAATAAAAATTGACTGATCTGAGTATAAACCTTCCTTAAGAAACAATATGCAGAAAAAGAAAAAAAATTATATATATGTTATTTGGATAAAAAAAAAAAAAAA
>SEYY01003478.1:25000-51666 GCA_009176605.1 Armadillidium nasatum
TAATACTAACAATAATGCTTGTACAAACTGCTCTATTGGAGTGACTAAAATAAATTATATTGGTTAACAATGTTACATCTTTTTCCAATAGATATATTTCTAATTCCATAAAAGTTTCTGCTTACCTTGCCCTTATTTCTTAATGTGAAGTTTCCAACACCAGCCAGATTAGTTCCCGAAATATCTAACCTATCTAACTTTGGCAAACTTAAAACAATTTCTTCAAGAACTGAATCAGGAGACTCAAACATACCATTCTGAATGCTCTCTTGAGAAACATCTAGAATCCTTAAAAATACAAAATTAATTAGCATACTGTCAATTATAAAAAACATTAAAACGATATATATATATATATATATATATATATATATATATATATATATATATATATATATATATATATATATATATATATATATATATATATATATATATATATATATATATATATATATATATATATATATATATATATATATATATATATATATATATATAATATATATATATATATATATATATATATATATATATATATATATATATATATATATATATATATATATATATATATATATATATATATATATATATATATATATATATATATGACCACAGACAACAGATTTTCATGACTAGGATAATGCATAATTAACAAATTATAATAATGACTATAGCAAAACTAATAATAATAATAATAATAATGCCAAAAAAGCTTATGTTAATATATTATAATTTTTTTCCTTAAAAAAAAAAAAAAAAAAAAAAATTATTTTGATTCATAAACTCTGATTAGTCCTCAAACTCTTTTATTGATAACTTTTAATTAAACTTTTTCTTTCCTACTTCTCAACCAAATTACTTGTAAAAATCACAAACAACTTAATTTAAAACCTTTAATTTTAATATATTTCCAATATATAATTTAAAATAATTACAAAAAGAGTTGAATTTTTACATTTACTTTTTTATTATTATTATTTCTGAATTGTTATTGTTGCTATTAGTTTTCTAGAATTCTTGAAAGTCATTGCAATTAAGACAATAATTATAATTATTATTTATCATTTATAATGTCATTAATTATAACTTCAACTTATATATTAAGATCTCTTGTCTGAGGTTGAAATATTGATTGAAAGAATACAAAAAACAATTTTATATTATCTGCTGATATTTATCTTCATCCTGACATTATATATATATATATATATATATATATATATATATATATATATATATATATATATATATATATATATATATATATATATATATATATATATATATATATATATATATATATATATATATTACTTTTAAATTACTTAATTTACATATTGCTGGGATAGTCTCTTGAATATTTTCCACATTATGCAAAATAAGAGTAATGAGATGACCGAGATGTTTAATGTACGAACAAATCATCCAAAAAATAGCAATTTGATAAATCTAAATATGTCAACTGTTTTAAAGGTCTTAGTAAGGTACTATAAAAATTTAAATCTTTTGATATTCGACAGTCCCGAACAACAAGTCTTCGAAGTTTCGGAGTATTAAAAACGTATCCTTGTTTTTGAAGAATAGATCCAGGATCTTCCTCTTTTGAATCATATAAATGTTTAAAAATATTTTTACTTAAAATTAGAGAAATCAAATCATTCCCATATAGATTTATGTTATCAAACGAAACTTTGGTTAACTTTCTACAATTGCTAATGTCTAATTCTAATAATTTGTGAGTTAAAATAATTCTTAAACCTTCATCCGTTACTGATGAATTTTTAAGATTGACTCTTCGTAATCTTGTGTTTGAAAGATCCTCAAATATTGCTAAAAATTCATCACTAAGTCTGTGTGGACCAAGTTCTTGCCAGATATTGATAAGTTTTTCACAAATTTCTTGAGGTAATGCAGACACCTTGTTTCAAACCCCAACAGCCATTATCAACAAAACGTTCACATATTGTTTCAGGGTTTGATGCAACCGTTTTTGCACAATGGTGTTCTAGTGTTTCTGGGGCATCATCTCCCCAAGCCAATGGAAGGTTTGACATGCCCATTTCAAACTGCTATTACTATAATTTAGTATTTTCAAACATTAGGAACAAATAAAGCTGCCATAAATAAGAATATATATCATTAATGTTTTAGGCACACATTACGTTATTAAACAAGTAAATAATATTCCTATAAATAGAAAAATAAAGTTATGTAATTAAATTTTTTTTATTTCTCCTTAAAACACACAGAAAAAATAAGAACAACTCAGCTACCACAGGATAATGCATATTAGTATATCTTGGAATCTTAAATTCTAATTTATTTTTTTTTTGTATTTGCTGTTATTAGTCATTGGACAAATCTTATATATAAATAATGGTTTCACAAAATGCTTCAAAACAACACACAATAATATTTAAATAACGTTTCCTCATATGAAATGGTACTCTTAGGCATACATAACATAATTCAGAGTAAAATTTTTGTCCCTGTGTATTTGCTTTCAAATTATTTTTTCAAGGTGACTTTAAATATGTACAGAAATTAATTTTTCCCCGTTGTATAAAGTATATCTTCAGTTATGGATAATATATATGGAAATCTGTTAATACAAAGTATTACAATAATAAAAATATTATAAATCAAAAGATAATGTACATTTTGTCAATATAATAAATAAACAAATAAGGAATATTTTGTTTATTAAATCTTAAGAACCCTGAACAAAATAAAATAAGTTTACATTTAAGTGCTTTCTGAAGTTCTCACAGTTGAGATTTTATTGCAATCATGTTCCTGTAAACTTTCAGAAAATGTTATGCGTATGGTAGTATGTTATTAAATAATGTAAAGCTATTTTAGATCAATAATAACAAGACAAGCTATTACAGACTTAAAGAGTGACAGAGGAAATTTATAATACGGCTTTAAGAAAGTTTATTTCATTTATTTTAATCATCATCATGGTGATGAAGATGAGTCTTGGGATTCACAAAAATGTTTCAGACTTGTACTGTGAAGCTAAGCCTCTTGGAACATCTTTTTGTAGTACTAATGGTGCAGAAACAAACAAAAATTCTGGATTTTTTTTTTTATTTTTATTTTTTTATATCACCTCTGGTGGGCAAAGGCCAGAAGCCTACTAAAATTCCACCAGAGGTTAGGGGGAAAGACGGAAGCCTAGTCAAATTAAAGGCCGACGTGACCTGATACACGACGTTTGAAGGTGTGTAAGTCATAGGAAGTTGGAAAAATAGAAGAAGGGATTGTGTTCCAGACTTTACCAGAAATAAGGATTGCATCAATAAGGTTATATTCATGTTTCGCTTTGGCTATATTACCAATTGCACATGGTGATGATGTATCTATCCTTTTCCCATATATTTGGGAGAATGATACAGCTGATACTGATATATCCTAAGCTTGTGTATGCCATTGCTTAGGATTTTGATAGCATGGGGGCACTATCATTTCAGTACCTGTCTACCTGATTTCAACACAGGAAAAAAAAAAAATTTGCGAAAAATTTTATTTTTAATAAAATGTCAATGTATCAGGAAAATTTGCTTTCCAACTTTAGTCCAGTTTTAAGTTTCAATTATTATTTCAAGAGCTTGCATTTCTAATGTCTTTCAAAGAAAAATTGAAAAAAATAGGAATTTTTCATCCCTTCATGTAACAGACTGAAGTCAATCCTCATACTTTCTGAAAATTGGGTATGAAGGAAATACCAAAAAAACAAATTTTTTGTTTACATATTATTACCACTCAAGGGCAGAGCCTTAATCAAGGAGGGGGTGTTAAGAGTAATAGAAAAGATAACCCACAAGCCCCACCTAACGCAAATTTCATAGGTGGGCTTTAAAGGAATGGAGATTAAATTCAGCAGGAAACACAAAAGATGAGAGAATTCCACAAAACAGAGGTAGCTGGAAAGGATGAGGAGCCACAGCAAACAAGCCTGGAGTTGCCTATGTCTGCATTATTTCAATTATTATACCTGTAGACTTTTTTAGGAAGTTTACAATAGGGTTTAAATAAACATTATTCTTATTTTTCTCTTTTTTTTCAGAATTATAGTCTGATATTATTATGCTTAAGTAACTCCAAGAAGTTTTAAGATTTTCTAATTCCATAACTTTAAAAGTAAAAATGAGTATAAAATTAAAAAAAGATTTTCTAATCCCTTTTTGACTCTTAAAAAATTATAACCAAAAGTCTTAGAAATATTTCTAAAGAACTTCCTATAAAATATAGCAATTTAAACCTACAAGATGGCAATTTAATATGCACATCATGTTTGAAAACTATATATGGGCTAAAGATTAAAATCATCATCAACATTGTCTGGGTCTGAGGATAATTTTGAAATAGAAGAGAGTTGTGACACTGACCCTCCAGATTAACTGGGCTTGGAATTTTTCTGGGGACAGGGTTGCCTAAAATTTGTAAAGAGGTCTAAAGCACTGAAATTTTACATTAAGAAAAATAGATTTAATTTTAACTGAGATTAATTTACTTATAAGGAAGGAGTAGAATAGTCAACATTTTTTCAGAAAAAAAAACCCAGAAAATTATAGATTTTGTATAAAAAAAGTTTGCAAAACTACAAACATGTTTTATTTTTTTATTTTCTTTTTCACAATAGTGATTCAACAGGTTTACTTAGGTAACGCTATGAACTGACCAGGACCATGACTAAAAATTTGGGGAAACTGGGGTTTGCCTGCTGGGTTTAAATGGCAAATTATACTTATTAATGGTGGATTAAATCAAACAAAATAAAAGAAATTTAAGATTTTTTTCTTGTTTATTCAATATTTTCTTTTTCTTTACTGCTTCTTTTGCTACATAGGAACATAGGAAAATAGAGACAGTTAGAAGCCACAAGTTCCTATCGAGACTGTCCCAGTCCAAACAAATAATAATAACAATAACAATACTAGTACATGCACAAAAGACTAGGTCTATCCCTTCCCTAGTTATCAGTTCATTCATGCAAAGATAAAAGCAAAACCAAACCCAACTGCACATGCAGTATTCAATGAACCATCACCCACTACAAAAAAACTGCCATTAGGCTTAGTCATAGGTTGATCTGTTGATCTAAAAATTCATATATACCCGCCAATTTGGCTTAGTCAAGTTATATTATACCTAAACCATCCATAAATCTATCTATCCCCCTTTTAAATTTGACAAGAGAATCACAGTCAACAATCTCTTCTGGCAAGTCATTCCAAAAATTAACAACTCTATTACTGAAAGAATATTTTCTTAGATCGAGATGGCATGGCATTTTTTAATTTTCTTATGTCCTCTAGTTACTCTTCCATGGTCCAATATAAAGTATTTTTCAATCTCTGTATTACTGTCAGATGCAAATATCTTGTAAACTTGTATCATATCCCCTCTGAGAAATCTCCTTTCAACTGAGAACATTCCTAACTCCTTCAACCTCTCTTCATAGCTAGTGAATAGCTAGTGAATGTTCATCTTTATGTTTTGATTTTAGATGTCCCCATAAAGATTTGATTGAAAATTTTTTATCTAGAGGTTCTCTTCTAATTTCCTTACTGCAGATGTTACATTTAACTTTTTTTAAGCCTATCATGAAACATTGTAAAGTACTCCCATACTGCTGAAATTGATCTTTTAGTGAAAGTGACTGAGAGTATGACCAAAATAATAATTTTGAAATAATGTAGCTAAATGATAAGTTTCATACACAGCAATAAAATAACAATGATACATATAAATGCAGGTTATGTTAATAATTTTATATCTTACATTTTTTCAAGCTTTACCTTAGGGTCTTACCTAAGTAAATCTGTTGAATCACTATTATGAATCAGAAAAAAATAATTTAAAAAATTTTTATATATATATTTTTTAAACTTATTACACAAAATCTGTAATTTTCTGAATTTTTTTCAGAGAAAATGCGTATAATCATTAATTGAAGTGAATGTTGGCTATTCTACTCCTTCCTTATAATTAAATAAATCTCAAATAAAATTATATCTAATTTTCTTAACCTAAAATTTCAGTGCTTTTGACTTCTTTACAAATATTAGGCAACTCCGGCAATGGCCCTGACCAAATTTGGGAAACCCTGGCAAAATTTCAACCCCAGCAGTCATTAGGTAAGACCCTAAGTTAAAGTTTGAAAATATGTAAGAAATAAAATTATCAATATAATCAGTATTTAAATATATCATTGCTATTTTATTGCTGTTTATCAAATTTGTATCATTTAGCTACTTTATTTCCAAATCAAAATTATTATTTTGTTCATACTTTCAGTCACTATGGCTAGAATGAAAGGTCTGAGTCTTTGCAGCTAGAAGTAGATAGGCTTAGCAAATGGGTATCAGAGTTAAGAAGAGAGGGAAGTGTTAGGAAGAAGGTGGTTGGTAGTGATTCAGATGAGACTAGGGGCTCATGTAGGCAAGAAGTAGAGAGGGGGCAGGCTAATGGTAGGGGTATGGGGGTAAGTAGACCTAGTGACTCGCCTAGGCAGGAATTCAAGAGGGGGAGGGCTATAGAGGCAGATAGGACTGCAGATAGATGGAGTGTTGTAGAGAATAGGAGTAATAAAATTAGGATCGTGAGGGACACTAGACCTGTGACCTGCAGTAATAGGTTTAGCTGTCTTTCTGATGGGGAGGAATCTGAAGTGGCCAGTTGTGATGTCGGGTTTCCCAAGAGGAAGACTGAGGCATTACTAATTGGTGACTCTCAGATACGATATTTAGATAGGACTTTTAGAAATACGGATAAAAGGAAACGAATGCGAGTATGTTATCCAGGTGCACGAGTGAATGATATTGTGGACAGAATAGATAGAGAGATTGCAGATACGAATGTGAATGCAAGAGTGATTGTACATGTTGGAACAAATGATATAGGTTATAGAAAGTCGGAGGAACTGATAGCAAGCTATAGGAATTTGATTGAAAGACTGAAAGTAAGTGGTAGGAAATGCATAGTGTCAGGTATATTACCTAGGTTGGGAGCAGGGCTAGAATGGGAAAGTAGGGCCTTTGGTGTAAATAAAAGGGTTAGGAATTTATGTTTAGCAGAGGATATTGGATTTTTAGATCACTGGGAAGAGTTTCAAGACAGGAATCTGTTTGCAAGAGATGGAGTGCATCTTAGTCGAGAGGGTGTGCAGCTTCTGAAGCAGGATGGAGAGATGTCTGCCGGGAAACTAGGTAAGGAATAGGGGTGAAGGGCATAATATTGGCACTGTTAGTTGTGGAGATGGTGATTTTAATATTGACGATGGGATTGGTGGTGGTATGAATAAAAATAGAGGTGCCTTACAATATGGGCCTATTAATAAAAATGGAGATATTACTAGAAATCAAGATGTAAAGGATACATATAAGGACATGTTTAGTATGAAATGTTTTTACACAAATGCTCAGAGCCTTAGAAACAAAAAAGATGAGTTGACTAGTTACATTATAAAGGAGAATCTTGACATAATTTGCATTACTGAAGCATGGGTTAATGAGGCATTTTACGGAGACTCCCTACAGGAATATGAAATAGAAGGATACTCATTTTACCTATACCAACGTAGAGGAAGAAGTGGTGGTGTAGCACTCTATGTTAAAGGCAATATTGAATCAGTGTTAATAGCTGACATTAAAACAAATCAGGATGTGGAATCTCTGTGGGTAGATATTCTTATGTATAATAATAAATCATACAGGATAGGAGCATTTTATAGAGCTCCTGATCAGAGTCAAGTATTAGATGAAGAAATGGTGAAGGAAATCAAGGTAGCGTGTGAAAATAATGTAAAAGGAATAGTCATTATGGGTGATTTTAATTTTCCAGACATTGAGTGGAATTCTTTGAGTAGTATGGTTAATAGAAGTTCAGTATTTGTAAATTGTATTCTATACAACTTTTTGAGTCAGATGGTCCAAGAACCAACAAGGCATGCAGCATTGTTAGATTTAATATTAACAAATGATGAAAATGATGGTGAATGATATCGAAGTTGGGGAGACTTTAGGAGCTAGTGATCATTATATTATTAGATTTAACTGGAATGTGAGGTCTGGGCCCAAATTGCAAGTCAATAGGGAAAAGATATTAGATTTCAGAAATGGAGATTTTAGCAAATTCCGAGCAATGCTCAATGAAATTGACTGGGATAAGGAGTTTAATGGTCAAAATTGTTTCATCATGTGGGAATACTTCAAGCAAATATTGGCTAACATTCAGTCTGTGTGTTTTAAAGATAAACCCATTAGGGTGGCAAATAGAAAACCTAATTGGTGGAGTAGAGAGATAAAAGAGAAAATCAGTGAAAAGCGTAGATGTTTTAAAATATTCAAAGGTAGGAGAAGGGGGGAAGATTTGGAACATTATAAGAGAATTAGGAATGAACTTAACCAGTCAATAAGAAGAGCAAAGAGAATGGCAGAAATTAATTTGGCAAGGAACAGTAATAAAGACCTGAAAAAGTTTTTTAGCTTTTATAAATTTAAAAGCAAGGATAAGAAAATTGGCCCAATTAAAATTGATGGGAATTTAGTAAGTTCAGATAAGGAATTGGTTAATATTTTCAATGCTTATTTTGCATCAGTGTTTACTGAGGAAAGGTTGGATAGCAGTTTAGAGAGTAATAGTTCTAGTATACATGTAATGAATAGGTGTACAGCATTTCAAATTGAGTTAAATGAAATCGCATCCTTTACTAGAACATATTGACCCAAATAAGGCAGCGGGTCCGGATGGTGTGTAGTAGAGGAAGTTTACAATAGGGTTTAAAAAACATTATTTTATTTTTCTCTTTTTTTTCAGAATTATAGTCTGATATTATTATGCTTAAGTAACTCCAAGAAGTTTTAAGATTTTCTAATTCCATAACTTTAAAAGTAAAAATGAGTATAAAATTAAAAAAAGATTTTCTAATCCCTTTTTGACTCTTAAAAAATTATAACCAAAAGTCTTAGAAATATTTCTAAAGAACTTCCTATAAAATATAGCAATTAAAACCTACAAGATGGCAATTTAATATGCACATCATGTTTGAAAACTATATATAGGCTAAAGATTAAAATCATCATCAACATTGTCTGGGTCTGAGGATAATTTTGAAATAGAAGAGAGTTGTGACACTGACCCTACGGATTAACTGGGCTTGGAATTTTTCTGGGGACAGGGTTGCCTAAAATTTGTAAAGAGGTCTAAAGCACTGAAATTTTATATTAAGAAAAATAGATTTAATTTTAACTGAGATTAATTTACTTAAAGGAAGGAGTAGAATAGTCAACATTTTTTCGGAAAAAAAAAACAGAAAATTATAGATTTTGTATAAAAAAAGTTTGCAAAACTACAAACATGTTTTATTTTTTTATTTTCTTATTCACAATAGTGATTCAACAGGTTTACTTAGGTAACGCTATGAACTGACCAGGACCATGACTAAAAATTTGGGGAAACTGGGGTTTGCCTGCTGGGTTTAAATGGCAAATTATACTTATTAATGGGGGATTAAATCAAACAAAATAAAAGAAATTTAAGATTTTTTTTTGTTTATTCAATATTTTCTTTTTCTTTTCTGCTTCTTTTGCTAGTGAATGTTCATCTTTATGTTTTGATTTTAGGTGTCCCCATAAAGATTTGATTGAAAATTTTTTATCTGGGGCAACTAGAGGTTCTCTTCTAATTTCCTTACTGCAGATGTTACATTTAACTTTTTTGAGCCTATCATGAAACATTGTAAAGTGCTCCCATACTGCTGAAATTGATCTTTTAGTGAAAGTGACTGAGAGTATAAGCAAAATAATAATTTTGAAATAATGTAGCTAAATGATACAAGTTTCATACACAGCAATAAAATAACAATGATACATATAAATGCAGGTTATATTAATAATTTTATATCTTACATTTTTTCAAGCTTTACTTTAGGGTCTTACCTAAGTAAATCTGTTGAATCACTATTATGAATCAGAAAAAAATAATTTAAAAAATTTCTATATATATTTTTTTAAAACTTATTACACAAAATCTATAATTTTCTGAAATTTTTTCAGAGAAAATACGTATAATCATTAATTGAAGTGAATGTTGGCTATTCTACTCCTTCCTTATAATTAAATAATTCTCAATTAAAATTATATATATCTAATTTTCTTAACCTAAAATTTCAGTGCTTTTGACTTCTTTACAAATTTTAGGCAACCCCGGCAATGGCCCTGACCAAATTTGGGAAACCCTGGCAAAATTTCAACCCCAGCAGTCCTTAAGTAAGACCCTAAGTTAAAGTTTGAAAAAATGTAAGAAATAAAATTATCAATATAATCAGTATTTAAATATATCATTGCTATTTTATTGCTGTTTATCAAATTTGTATCATTTAGCTATTTTATTTCCAAATCAAAATTATTATTTTGTTCATACTTTCAGTCACTATGGCTAAAAGATTAGCTTCAGCAGTATGGGAGTACCTTACAATGTTTCAGGATAGGTTTGAAACAGCTAAATGTAACATCCACAGTCAGATGCACAAAGAAAAAAATTTTTTGACCAAATCTTTATGGGGAGTATCTAAAATCAAAACAAAAAGATGAACATTCACTAGCAGAAGAGGAGAGGTTAAAAGAAACAAAAAAGAAAAAAAATATTGAAAAAGTAAGGAGAAAAATCTTAATTTTCTTATATTTTATTTGATTTAATCCACCAATAAGTATAATCTACAATTTTAACACAAGCAGGAAAACCCAATTTTCCCTGATAATTAGCCTAGGCTGGGGCCAGGGTTGGCCATGGCCAGAGCCCCAGTCAGTTCATAACTGACCCAGATGTTAAACTGGTAAGATTTAAATCTTCACTTGGTGAATTTGAATGTTTCTCCAATGAAAACACATAAATAGATATGGTTACATTTAATATTCCAATTAATTTTATACTTTAAAAAGTTAATAACTTACTTATAACTGCATATGATTAAATAATTAATTTCAATTATATTCTTTACTTGGAAGTCAGTCTTTAAGCATCAATTACGGATGTAATCTAAATGTATTCCTGTATTATTTCTTTAAAAATTAATGTATACATGCCATAGTCCACATGAAAATCATGAACCTTAACTATACATTGCATTTATTTTTTTTCAGGTGGAATTCAACTTAATACCTCAACTGCTCAAAATAAAGGGTATCATAAGTTTGAAAAGGTATCTAGAGGCTTAAAAAGAAAATTTCAGTATTACAGTCAAGCCTGATAGTTGAAGGTCCTTCTTCTATAGATTGTTGTCCACATAGTGATAAATGTTAACATGACTCTTAATGGAAAAAAAGTTTATGTAACTATCAGTTCAAACAAATAAAATATAGTTTTAATGATTTTTATACCAATTTTAAGCCAGTATTTTACATTTTTTCCAGATCTGAGAAACTTGTAAAATGGCTTAAAGAATTTCAAGAGAGTAAAACTCATGAAAAGAAAATACAATTCTTAACTTTGTCACCTTTAACCATTAAGTAAACAATGCAATATTTCAATACGTAATAACTCGGGTCAAAACAAAAAACCTTAACAAAACTTCAATCTTATTTTTCAATTTTAAAATGAGCTCAAAAAGATATTCTAGTTTTAAAATCTTTTTAATCAAAATAATTTAATCAATATAACTTCCAGCAATCATCAATCAAGTAAACAGATATTATAAACATTTTTAATTTACATGTAGAAAATACAAAAATATTCATCAAAATCTTCAGTTTGCATAAACATTTTGATATATGTACTAAAAGATGGGTAAAGGTGTAGATTGTTTCTGACTTTCGATTGTCAGAAAATATCAAAGAGGCCTAACCTAAACAAGAACGTTGGCGAGAATTAGAGGCTATTACAGCAGACATATACACAATTATTATTACTTATTTTTGTAGCAGAACCTAATTCAACTTATCATAACCTGAACTACCAAAGTTGCCTAAAAGAGGCCTAACCTACACAAGAGGTTGCCGTAAAAGAGGCCTAACCTACACAATAACGTTGGCACGACATACTAGCCTAGGACCGTAAAGAAATTATAGGTATAAAAGTATCGATTAAAATCTTGACAAAAAAATATTGATATAAAAAATATCGAAAGTCAGAAACAATCTACACCTAAGCAAAAAGATGTTATAATTGTAAAACATTAAACTAGAATTCATTATTGTACTTGAGGAGTTACTAAGTCAAAGCAAAAGCTCTCAATTATCCTTAAAATTATCATTCTTATCAAAATCTTTAATTATCGTAAATAAGTAGATATTGTACATAAAAACTTTAAAGATTATAATCATAAATTATTTAAAGTAGGATTCATTATTATGCCTGACAAGTTAAAGCAAAAGCTCTCAATGATTCTTGAAGAAATGTTCAATCTTAATCAACATCCTTAATTATCGTAAACAATCAAATCTGGACAGCCAAAGTTTTAAAGTTCTAATCATAAATTATTTAAAGTAGAACTCTGTATTAAACTTGACAATTTATTAAGCTAAAGCAAAAGTTCTCAACTATTTCTTAAGAAATAATCAGTGTTCTCAAAATCTTTAGCTGTAACAACCTTGAATGATATTTATATATAAATGGTTTTCAATTCAAGATTTCACTGTCTTAAATTGATATTTCCAATATTATATCAACGTAACTTTTGTTAATAAACATATATGTACACCTATGATATATATATATATATATATATATATATATATATATATATATATATATATATATATATATATATATATATATATATATATATATTTGATCTAACAAACTAGTTTGACTTAACCTAATCTGGACTTGAAGAGCAAATTACACCTACAGCCAACAAAGAGGTCTTGCCTGGCAAATGCTAGCTATCTCAGTTCATAAATAAAAAAAAAATAAAACATTAATATATTGCTTAGATCTAACAAACTAGTTCAACTTAACCTAACCTAGACTTGAAGTGTAAATATTGCCAATAGCCAACAAATAGACCTAACTTGGCAAATGCTGTCTAATCTGAATATATATATATATATATATATATATATATATATATATATATATATATATATATATATATATATATAGGAACCGACCGGGGCTGGAATTTGGCCGGGGCCGGGGTTGGCTGGCCGGGGTTTCCTAAAATTTGTAAAGAGGTCAAAAGCACTGAAATTTTAAGGTTAAGAAAATTAGATATAAGGTTTATTTAATTGTAAGGAAGGAGTAGAATAGCCAACATTCACTTAAATTAATGATTATATGCATTTTCTCTAAAAAAAAAAAATCAGAAAATTAAAAAATTTAAAAAAGTTTAAAAAAAGTACAAAAATTAAAAAAAAATTATTCTAATTCATAATAGTGATTCAACAGGTTTACTTAAGTAAGACCCTAAGGTAAAGTTTGAAAAAATGTAAGATATAAAATTATCAATTTAACATATATTATATATCATTTATTAACATATATCAATTTTATAACATATCATTTATACATGTCATTTTTATTTTATTGCTGTATCAAACTTGTATCATTTAGCTGCATTATTTAAAAATTATTATTTTGTTTATACTTTCAGTCAATATGGCTAAAAGATCAGCTTCTGCAGTATTTGAATACTTTACAATGTTTCAGGATAGGCTCGAAATAGCTAAATGTAACATCTGCAGTCAGAAAATTAGAAGAGAACCTCCGGGTGCTACAAGTAAAAAAAATTTCAACCAAATCTTTTTGGAGTATCTAAAATCAAAAAACACAAAGATGAACATTCACTAGCAGAAAAGGAGCGGTCAAAAGAAACAGAAAAGAAAAAAATCTTAATTTTCTTATAATTTTTTTGAAATGATTGAGCTGAAATTTTCAAAGTATGTGAATTTTTTCACGAAGTTCTGAGTTGATTTCGAGCATTTTTTTTTAGTCTATAACGGTTTGAAACTTATTTGGACCCAAAGTTGAAAAAAATGAATAACTGGATCAAACCACTGGTCCACATGAGCTGAAAATTTAACTGAATACCTTTGCCCCAATTTCTTGCATTGGTGGGAATAGGTTTTTGATATCACGTCTAGAAAAAAGTTTTTTTTTTTTTTGCAAAAATCGTACCCTTCTGGAGGAAAAAATTATTTAAAAAAAACGCTACCTACTATTTTTTTTTATTTGTGAATATTGTTTAGAAGAGGAACAGGGCAACAATATTTATTTAGTGCATATTTAAATGCTCTTTGTTTGAAGCGAGATATAGCCTCTCAAACTTTGGGAATTTTTGAAATTTGGCCAAAAATGGACCTTTTTGAAGGCTATATCTCAAAACCAACGAATCTCATCGAATAAAGTACATAGAGGAATTTGTAGCCCCACCCCTCCTCTATACACACCAAAAATAGGAAATGTTATAGTTGTATTTTTAAAAAAAAATTTGTCTGAAAAGGTGGATTTTTTTAGTTCAAAAAAATTTTTTTTCTATAGTTGGTCAGTTTTTGGCTTATAACATTTTTCCTATAACTCTGGAAACAAAAGTCTATTAGAGACTTTTGTATCCCATTTAATTTTGAATAAATAGTCCAATTTTCAGCTCATTCTAAAAAGTGGTTTGGCACCGCCATTCAATTAAAAAAGGGTAAAATTTCAAAAAAAAAAAAAATTTTTTTTTTAACCGTAATAGACTCGGAAAAACGCTAGAAATGGACTTTTCTTACCGGTAAAAAATCTATATAACTGAAAGTTTCAGCAGAATCGGCTGAAAATTTTTTTTTTTTTTTTTTTTTTTTTATAATTTGCCATTTTAACCCCGGCCGGCAACCCCGGTTTTCCCTGATTTTTAGCCGGGGCCGGGGCCGGGGTCAGTAAAAATGGCCGGGGCCCCGGTCGGTTCCTCTATATATATATATATATATATATATATATATATATATATATATATATATATATATATATATATATATATATATATATATATATATATATTATATATATATATATATAATATATGGCTTATGGAGATTGTTTCTGATTTATATTTTTATATCAATATTTTTTTATTGATATTTTATTTTAATCGATACTTTCCTGCCTATAACTTTTCGTTTCATAGCTCAGTTTCCTTTCTTTCACTGTCATTGTAGTGCGTTCTTGTTACGTTCTTCTATACGTTACGCCTCTTTATATTCTTTTACGGCAACTTCGGTAGTTCAGGTTATGATAAGTCGAATTAGGTTCTGCTAGAAAAGTAAGTAATAATAATCTTTATATTCTCTTTTTACGGCAATTCGGTAGTTCAGGTATGATAAGTCGAATTAGGTTCTGCTAGAAAAGTAAGTAATAATAATTGTGTGTATGTCTAGTAATAGTACCTCTGGCAACTCTCTTGTTTACGATAGGCTTCTCCATTTTTCGATTTTCGATATTTTTTAACAATCAAAACTCAGAAACAATCTCCACCTTTACATATATATATATATATATATATATATATATATATATATATATATATATATTATATATATATATATATATATATATATATATATATAGCACAGCCTTATTAGGCTGTGCAATGGCTTTTTTATTATTTTTGGAGCATAAGATAACCATGAAATAGATTTTATTTATGTTGAAAACACAGTATTGGCGAAAAGTATAGATATTTGCTCTTTAAATAAATAATGTTATTAGGCATCTCCAAGTAAAAAAAAAAAATTTTTATTCTTATTTTATTGCATTTCTAGTGTTCTGCACAAAAATTGTGAAAATTGGTTTCAAGGCCAAAATCCTAAAGAATTACCAAATTCTCCTTCAACTTCCTCTTTTTCCTGCCGCCACAACCCTTTCCAATAATAACCTAACTTACATCTATATAAATTTAGAAAACTAAATTTTATAAGGAAATCATGAGGTAAACAATTCACTTTGTAAAATGTCCCAACATGAAGAACCCCCTTTAGTTTGACTGGGACAATCTTGATAGGCACATGGGTCTTATTCTCATTTTCCTTTTGAAGCACACGTGTTTAAAACCATGTCTCATCAAAGCAGACCTTATAAACCCCTCCTAATAAGAAACGTAACATTGTAATAGCAAATGTTTACTATTCAAGAACTGGATAACGTGTCAAAAAAAGTTAGGCCATGTTAACCTCTCGACAAAATTCTGTAAGCCAAAATGTGTACAGCTGATCACTAAATGACGTCGATTGCATTTTAATACAATATTCGGATATAGTGGTAAACACATGTAATTGCTTCTTTTTTCTTGATAATTTCGGCAAATTGCCTTACAAACAGCTCCGTATTTCTTAGAGGATAATACGGAGAAGCAATAGAAAAGTTTACTTCGCAATATACTGTAATAACTGTATTTGGTTTACCGTGCTAACGATGGCTATATTAAGGCTAGTTTAGAGATCGATAGATTTTTGTAAACCCTTTAACCCTGAACAAATGGTAAAGATTAAATGCATATTTTTCCTTCGTTAACCACCATGTTTTGCTAACTGCCATAAATACACAACTTGTTATTAGCATTTTGTACATAATACTTTCGTGATATAAAAATTACATGTAAGCAGTTGTATAAATTCTTTATGGTACCTTGTAAATTTTATATTTTTAAATTATTTTTAAAAACTATATAATATTATATATATATATATATATATATATATATATATATATATATATATATATATATATATATATATATATATATATATATATATATATATATATATATATATATATATATATATATTATATATATATATATATATTTTATAGTTCTCCTTGATAGGAGTTTGTAGAGTTGGAGGTTTGTTTTTTGAATCGATGTAGCACATTTTTTCTAAAATAAACAAACTCCCGGCTAAATCATCCTCACTTTTAATCGAATCATCTACAAGTATGGACGCAATTAAAATGTAAGAGTTTGCTTGTTCATTACAAGTCCTCAAAATTCGAAGGTAAAAGGTACGAGTTATATATTTCTTTTTTTTTAACTCTTTCTTACTATCATATCTATTGCCTTCTTCTCAAATATATAACTGCGTAACATTCTTAATTATATGGAATTCGTATATGAAGGAACTTCAAAAGCAACAAAACCTTTTGAAAAAGTTCATAGAAAGCCTCCTTTTATTATTTATTATTCTCTTTCAGGTCTTATAATAAAAGCTCAAACCCTGAGTTTTTATACCTTTCAAAAGGTTTTGGTTAATGAATTTATATTCAAATTTTTTAACGCTCCAGTTTAATTTAAAGACTTACTATTGAACGGTTACTATTGCAAGTTCTTGGTTTCTCTTGTCTTTTATTATAGCGGTTATTGCAATTTATATTGCGGTCAATTTAGGGTGTATCCTAATCATAATATAGGCTGCTGCATAGGCTTTATTGTAATTGTTAACAGTGTTTGTTTTAAAATTGTGGTTTTCTTGGTTTTTAATAGATTCAGTAGGCCTAAGTAAGCCTTATAAGTCTTATGATATTTGTATTTAAAAGCCTAAGACTACCGAATGTGTTTTATTATTGTTAGGCTACAGGCTGAATGGTTTTCTTAGGTGTGATTGTGAGTTGGCTAATATAAGTTACTATAGCACTTAACTGTAAGAATATAAGAAATAGAGACAGTTATAAGCCACTAGGGCCTAACAAGACTAATCACAGACAAATGTTGCAAATGGAGCCATTTGCTATGATTGGCTCATGCTAGAAAATTGGTGAAAACTAATTTAAGTGCCTAATTTGCTGTTCTCAAGTAATTTCTCAAAAATTTCAAATCATTGTATTAATGTGGGACTGATAGGTCTAACCTTAAACTTCAAAATTTCAAATTTCAAGCATTTAGGCCATATAGGCCAGTTGCAAATTTCAAAACTTCATTCATATTTATGGCCATATAGGCCATCTTCAAATTTTCAAATTTCAACTTCAAATTTCAAAATTAAAAGTAATTAAAATTAAAATTTTTTTTTTTGGCTAAAAAGGCCTTCAAATTTCAAATTCTCAAATTTTTAAATAAATTGCGATTGCTTAGTTAATTAAGCCAGCATTATATATCCAAAATTGCGTTGCGCTTAGACCAAAATTTTCAAAGTGTTTAATTTGCTGGTGTAGGGATAAACAATCCCGTCCATATACTGAAAACTCTACATTAGCGGTTGGCCCAAATGCAACGAGAAAGACGCCCATTTTCAACTAAAGGATGCCATAAAATTCAACCTAGGCTAAAGTCGTTTTTTTTAGTTCTACATCATATGTGCGACCTGTTGTTGACTAACCGTCATACCTTATCAAATTAATTCTCATATTCTTGAAAGAAGCATACCAAGAAAAACTAACTCTAGAAAAGTAAGTAATAATAATTGTGTGCATGTCTAGTAATAGTACCTCTGGCAACTCTCTTGTTTACGATAGGCTTCTCCGACATTTTCGATATTTTTTAACAATCGAAACTCAGAAACAATCTCCACCTTTACCTATATATATATATATATATATATATATATATATATATATATATATATATATATATATATATATATATATATATATATATATATATATATATATATATATATATGTGTGTGTGTGTGTGTGTGTGTGTGTGTGTGTGTGTGTGTGTGTGTGTGTGTGTGTGTGTGTGTGTGTGTGTGTGTGTGTGTGTGTGTGTGTGTGTGTGTGTGTGTGTGTGTGTGTGTGTGTGTGTGTGTGTGTGTGTGTGTGTGTGTGTGTGTGTGTGTGTGTGTGTGTGTGTGTGTGTGTGTGTGTGTGTGTGTGTGTGTGTGTGTGTGTGTGTGTGTGTGTGTGTGTGTGTGTGTGTGTGTGTGTGTGTGTGTGTGTGTGTGTGTGTGTGTGTGTGTGTGTGTGTGTGTGTGTGTGTGTGTGTGTGTGTGTGTGTGTGTGTGTGTGTGTGTGTGTGTGTGTGTGTGTGTGTGTGTGTGTGTGTGTGTGTGTGTGTGTGTGTGTGTAATCGTCAATTTATAATTATTATTATTATCATTATTATTATGGTTGTTATTATTATTATTATTATTATTATTATCATTATTATTATTATTATTATTATTATTATTATTATTATCTGGCCACAATACTCATGTCGAACATTTTTCTTTGTCAGTATCTTAGGTAAAAGTGACCAAATTTTGGCATTTAATATGTATATTTTTTTTTGCTTACTGATTTATATAGTATTTATAAGTTTTGTGGCCCGGAGCTCTCCACGCTTCTCACCTACTGTGAATTTTATACTGTGGCTTTCTAACCCAGTATCTCCATTCGCTAACGTAGAGAGCAATACACTTTTCAACCTGCAACGTTTTTCTTGAGAGTGCAATTGCAAACCTTTTTTGTTATCTTTTTTCATCAACGGCTTTCTACCACTGTTTGATAATTATACAGCATTGCTATCAACTACAATCTCCAGTGGCGTTATTTACAGGTATGCAACGTTTATAATAGCCTAATTTTTCTATTTATGTTATTCGTGTTCTTACTAGGCCTCAGTACGATATAGGCCTCAGTTTACATTTTTTCTTCTATTCTATGTACCCTTTTCCTTTTTCTACAGTGCTCTTTCGTCGCAAATCTCTTCCACCAGCTACAGTGATCGTGCATTGCATTGACTTTCTCAGCTTTACGGAACCTACTTTTGCTAGCACCAACTAATTTAGCAGCTTCCACTAGGTAAGAGTTGGCATGAAGGAATACTTTTATAATGGCTATTATTATTATTATTATTATATCATATATATATATATATATATATATATATATATATATATATTATATATATATATATATATATATATATATATATATATATATATATATATATATATATATATACAGTGGCGGCTCGTCATTATGGGCTCCAGGGCTGCAGCCCCTCCAAATTAAAAATACCAGGCGTAGGATGTTGATATAAATATGAAATTTTTGTCAGAGAAAAGTGATTTAAATTCATTTTTTTAACAACTTAATGCGTAAAAAGTATAAATCATTAAAGAAAATAAGAAGTAAATGCATTTTGCAACTTCAAATTTTTGGGTACGATATTTATTTTCACGCATTGCAATTATTTAAAATATGGGCTGTAAATTCTCAGTCCCTAAATTAGACCAACTTGTTTGTTCTTAAATATAGGACAGATATGGCAAGTTACGAAAAAAAGTATGACAAATTGCAATAGCAGTTTTTGTCAAGTTGCCAGTTTGTCTTTCCTTTTGCTTTTTGGCAACATAGAGAATATTTTTGATATTAAGATATTTGAATGTTGCCAGTCTGTCATAAAAGGACAGAACGTAAAGAATATAAACACTAAATAAAACAATTTGCCATAGAACCTGGTGGAGTGGAGCTGCGTTTTTTTTTATTGTGAAAGGAAATTACCAGATTTATTGTTTTTTTTATCGATATATATATATATATATATATATATATATATATATATATATATATATATATATATATATATATATATATATATATATATATATATATATATATATATATATATATATGGCCAGACTGCAATTTAGCCTCCTTAAATATCTAAAAAGCTACTAAACGTATGTTAAAAACGATAACATTTTTGGGATCGTTGAAGAGTTTTGATTAGGAAAAATTGGGAATTAAAAAAAAATATCATTAATTTTAATAACTACGTAATTTATGGTTTTTTAAAGTATGGACATTACGTCTGGCAGCGTCTTTTTATGAGTCAAATCATAATCATTAGGCTGTGGTCAAATTCCGAGATTTTGCAGTAGGATAAATTTAGGTCAACATTTTCAAATATCACCAGACTACTACAATTTTAATTACAACTCCGATGACGACGTCTGAAGCAGAAAGATGTTTCTCTACTTTGAAGAGAATAAAAACTTTTTTACGTAGTAACATGTGCAACGAGAGATTGAATTAGAGATTGAAAACTTTTCGACATCTATAAAACTCGAAGAACTAATCTTATTTTTAATAAGAATATCAGCAAGCTTTCCATAATAAATAAGGTACGTAATTTATATATATATATATATATATATATATATATATATATATATATATATATATATATATATATATATATATATATATATATATATATATATATATATATATATATTATATATATTATATATATATTATATATATATATATATATATATATATATATATATATATATATATATATATATATATATATATATATATATATATATATATATATATATATATATATATATATATATATATATAATATTATTATATATATATATATATTATATATATATATATATATATATATATATATATATATATATATATATATATATATATATATATATATATATATATATATATATATATATATATATATATTATATATATATATATATATATATATATATGTCTGTGCCTTTACCATTGGTAATCATTTATTATCTATCTCCTGCTAATGATCATGATGCACATGTTTGGATTGTTGCGGGGCAGTGTCAGGTGTGTGGATCATGGCATTACTGGGAGATATCACTAGTTGTTATTATTTTTATAATTTCAGCTAGGGTTCTTGCCTTTCTTGTCCCTTCTTGTTACATTTCTTATTGTTGTTCCTACTGTGTAGAACCAAGTCAACTTTATTTTGTTAATAAAAAGAATACCCCCAGCCTTCGTGTACTCATTCTCCAAACATCCTCAAACAAGTGGTCCCTCGTTTGGCAACCATAGAGTGGTGACATCTGGAGTGAAGATTTGGATCACAGTGGGACCCGGAACACGCAAGTTGGAACCCTCCTAGTGGATCAACATATTTATTATTTTTAATTTACTTACTTATTAATTTTTAATTCTATATTTTTATTTCCATATTCATATTTTTATTTATTATTATTATTAACCATTTTTCATAACTCATTTATTTTATTCTATATTTTTATCTTTTATATATATATATATATATATATATATATATATATTTTATATATATATATATATATATATATATATATTTTATATATATATATATATATATTCAATTATATTTTTTTTTTATATATATATTTTTTTTACGTGCCATCATTACATTATTTTATATTAAATCATGTCCAATGATGCCCCTTCCCAGCCTGCTGCATCCCAACCTGGAATTTTCCTTCCTCACTACATCCCTGGGGATGTAGAGCTATGGCTTCTCCAGCTGGAGACCATTTTTCCTGTATCATACACCTCTGATACCAAGTTTCGAGCTCTTGTACCTCTTCTGCCCCCAGAGGTTCTACGTCAAGTCAAGGATGTTCTCCCTACCGTCCGATTGTCTCCTGATCCGTTCACAGCCTTCAAGACAGAGCTGCTGAATAGGGTGGCACCTTCTCGGGAAGAGAAAATTGGACAACTTTTGAGTCGTGAACCGCTTGGAGCCAGCACTCGAAGTCAGCTCATGGCTCATTTGTTGAGCCAATTAGGGTCAGCGCCGTCCGACATTGAGGCCCTTCTCATCCGAGAGCTCTTCCTGAAGAAGTTGCCGGCAGATGCCCAGGGGATACTGGCGGTTACTTCTCCTTCTACACCCCTTCAGGAGGTTGCTTCTATCGCGGATAGGATCCTCCGCACTTTCCATCCTTCCCAGGTTCCTATTTCCTCTGCGACTTCTTCTGCACCTCCTGCTGTCTCTTTACCTCTTGCACAAACTTTCACACCTTCTACTGTCGCTTCTGCTTCTACACTTCCTTCTTCAGGTCTGGCACAGGACCTACACACTCGCGTGGCTTGTTTGGAGTCCAAGATGGATGCACTCCAAACCTCTCTCAACGCTCTCAATATTTCCATCGCTTCTTCTAACCGCTCTCGCTCTTCTACCCCTTCTGCTCGTTCAGGTGCTCCTAACGGTCGTGCTCCATCTCCTTCTCTCAGAAGGGACTCTCCTTTGTGCTATTATCATAGCACATTTGGAGATCGCTCTCTTAAGTGCAATAAACCTTGTACTTTCCAGGGAAACCTTCCGGCCAGTCAGTGATAGCTGTAGCTGACACTGGCCTTGCTTCCCACCCTTCACAGCAACGCCTTCTTCGGATTTTTGACCCTTTATCAGGTCTCAATTATCTTGTCGACACAGGAGCTGAACTTTCCCTCCTGCCGAAGGCTTACACTTCTACTTCTTCTTCTTCCACCTCTTTCCTTGGTCCTTCTTTGTTTGCCGCCAATGGCTCTGCCATTGAGACGCATGGCGAAAAAAGTTTAACCTTGGATTTAGGTCTTCGACGGTGTTTCCGTTGGATCTTCACAATTGCTGAGGTCTCCCAACCCATTCTAGGGGCAGATTTCCTGTCCCACTTCGGGTTAGTTGTAGATCTGCGCCACAGGCGCTTGATCGACAACTGCACTTCCCTCTCTGCTCAGGGATGTTTATTTTCGACTCCACACTTCAGCATTTCTTCGGTGTTACCTTCTTCACCTTCTACCTCTTCTGAGTTTTCTACCATGCTTTCTCAGGATTTTCCCTCACTCCTTAAGCCTTGTTCTTCAGAAGCCCCGGTCAAGCACAATGTGGAGCACCACATTGAGACCTCCGGCTCCCCTGTTTTCGCTCGTCCTCGAAGGCTCGCTCCTGAGAGGCTTAAGGTTGCTCGTGCTGAGTTTGACCACATGCTTGAACTCGGCATTATTCGCCCTTCGAAATCAGCATGGTCTTCTCCTCTTCATTTGGTTCCCAAGGCTACTCCGGGTGACTGGAGGCCTTGTGGAGACTATCGTGCCCTTAGTGCTGCCACTGTCCCTGACAGATACTCTCTGCCGCACATTCAGGACTTTACCTCCCATCTGCACGGCAGTACGATATTCTCTAAAGTGGATTTGGTGCGTGCATACCACCAGATTCCTGTTGCTCCAGAGGATATTCCTAAAACTGCCATCACTACTCCCTTTCGGGTTGTTTGAGTATACCCGCATGCCCTACGGCCTCAGGAACGCGGCACAGACCTTCCAGCGCTTTATGGACTCTGTGCTCCACGGTCTTCCTTTCTGCTGGGCATACCTCGACGACCTCCTCATTGCCAGCTCCTCTCCTGAGCTCCACAAGTCTCACCTGCAGGCTGTTTTCACCAGGCTGCAGGAATTTGGCATCAGAGTGAACTCTGACAAGTGTGTCTTGGGTGTTCCGTCACTCACCTTCTTGGGGCACACTATTTCACCTTCAGGAGTTCTTCCCCTTCAGGATAAGGTTTCTGCCATTCGACAGTTTCCTCTTCCTGAAACACAGCGTCAACTTCGACAATTTCTTGGCATGATAACCTTTTATCATCGTTTCATTCCTTCGGCTGCAGCTCTCCTGACACCTCTTACTTCTCTGCTGAAGGGGAAAAAGAGGGGTCAATCTACCAAGATCACTTGGTCGGATGCTGCTCGGCAGGCTTTCTCTGACGCAACGTCTGCTCTGGCTGAAGCTACTCTTCTTGTCTTTCCACAGGAGTCTGCTCCCACTCGCCTTCAGGTAGATGCTTCCGATTTTGCCGTCGGGGGTGTCCTGCAGCAATACCAGAATGAGATGTGGGTGCCTCTTGCTTTCTTTTCTAAAAAACTTCAACCTGCTGAGACACGGTACAGTGCCTTCAGTAGGGAACTTTTGGCCATGTATTTGGCTACCACACACTTTCGTTATTTTCTCGAGGGACGTTCTTTTCACATTTTGACTGATCATAAGCCTCTCATCTTCGCTATGCAGTCTCGTAATGAACGTCATTCTCCTCGAGAAGCGCGCCATCTAGAATATGTCTCTCAGTTCACCACTGACATCCGGCATATTCACGGCATCGACAACCACACTGCTGATGCTCTCTCTCGGATAGAGATTAACGCAAGTTCTTCTCTATCCCCGGTAGATTTCGAGGGCATGGCAGCTGCACAGGAGTCAGAGGACATCTCTCTTCCTGATTTTACTTCTCTTTCTCTTCAATCTCTTCACCTGCCCGGTATTACTCGACCACTCGTCTGTGATACTTCTACAGGTTCTCCTCGACCATTGGTCCCTTCCTCCTTCAGGAAACAGGTCTTCCACTCATTGCATGACCTCGCCCATCCAGGGATTTCGGCCACACAGAAGCTGGTTGCTTCACGTTTTGTATGGCCGAACATGCAGAGTGATCTCAAAACTTGGGCACGCGCTTGCCTCTCCTGCCAGAGGACCAAGGTCCATCGCCACACCAAGGCTCCCTTTGGTGAGTTTCTGCCTCCAGGTGAGCGCTTTCAACATGTTCACGTTGATCTCGTCGGTCCTATTCCTCCCTCAGATGGTTGCTCTTACCTTCTCACCTGCGTTGACCGTTTCACTCGCTGGCCGGAGGCTATTCCTATTCCCAACATAACTGCAGAAACAGTTGCTAAGGCCTTCTTAGCTCACTGGGTCTCTCGTTATGGTGTGCCGGAGACAATCACAACTGACCAGGGTCGTCAGTTTGAGTTATTTCTTTGGCGTGATTTTATGTCTCTTCTCGGCACTTCTCGCATTCGAACTTCTGCTTACCATCCTGCTGCTAATGGTATGGTGGAGCGCTTTCATCGGCAACTCAAGGCTTCTCTGGCCGCTCACCCTCGCTCGGAACATTGGACTGAGGCACTGCCTTTCGTACTCCTCGGGATTCGCTCTGCGATGAAAGAGGACCTCCAGTGTACTTCTGCCGAATTAGTTTACGGCTCACCTCTTCGTCTTCCAGGGGAATTCTTTGACCCTTCGGTTTCTCCTGCGTCTTCCGACCCTTACACTTATCTCTCTCGCCTCCGTCAGTGTTCTGCTTCGTGGAAACCTTCTGTTCCACGCCCTCACGCTTCGCATACACTCTTTCATTCCGAAAGACCTCGCAACATGTACACATGTTTTCGTACGCCTCGACTCTCATCGAGCTCCGCTGCAAGCTCGATATTTGGGGCCTTACAAGGTTTTAAGTCGTCGGGAGAAAACCTTCCTTCTTCAGCTCCCTTGTCGGACGGAAGTTTTCTCTGTTGATAGGCTTAAACCTGCATTTTTCGAATCTTCCCCGGATCCTCCGGATGATTTTGAAGAGTCTCCTCTTCTCATTCCTGTCGCGCTTCCACCACCACTTGTGCCAGATCGCCTTTCCTCTCCTACTCTTCCTACTCCTTCTTCTTCTTCGACTGATTCGTCTCCACCACCTCCTTCACCTCCAACTCCGCCTGCACCGCCTACTTCACAGCGTTCTTCTGGTTCTTCCTCTTCTTCAACTAGTGGAACCGCTCTTGGTCCACCTATTCTTCGCACTACAAAGAGTGGCAGAACGGTCCGACTTCCTCTTCGTTTATTATTATTATTATCATTATTATGGTTGTTGTTGTTGTTGTTGTTATTATTATTATTATTATCATCTGGCCACAATATTCATGTCGAACATTTTTCTTTGTCAGTATCTTAGGTAAAAGTGACCAAATTTTGGCATTTAATATGTATATTTTTTTTGCTTACTGATTTATATAGTATTTATAAGTTTTGTGGCCCGGAGCTCTCCACGCTTCTCACCTACTGTGAATTTTATACTGTGGCTTTCTAACCCAGTATCTCCATTCGCTAACGTAGAGAGCAATACACTTTTCAACCTGCAACTTTTTTCTTGAGAGTGCAATTGCAAACCTTTTTT
>SEYY01003479.1:0-2500 GCA_009176605.1 Armadillidium nasatum
AGAGAGAGAGAGAGAGAGAGAGAGAGAGGAAAATATCGAAATACCAGACAGTTTTGATGGTAAATGACTGAGAGAAAGAGGAGCGAGGAAAGAGAGAGAAATAGTTGGAGAGATATAGAGATATCGTGAGAGCTAGTAAGAGAGATTTCAACTGAGAAAAAATCAGGGAAATACTCACCAATCCTGCTACATATATATATATATATATTATATATATATATATATATATATATATATATATATATATATATATATATATATATATATATATATATATATATTATATATAATATATAAATATATAATATATATATATAATATATATATATATTATATATATATATATATATATATATATATATATATATATATAGTAAAGAGAGAGATCGAAGTATAAAAACCGAAAAATGAAGAAATGAAAAGAGATAAACATTTGTATTACAAAATAAAAACAAATCTGACAAGCAACAAGGAATGAAGAATGAAAGAATAATGAAATAAATAAAAATGGAATAAAGAAAGAAAGAAGAATGAATGAAAGAGAAATAAAGAAGAAAGAAAAGTAAAAAAAATAAAGAAATCAGTCAATTCATAAATTAAAAAAAAAATAAATAAATAATTGAAGGAAGGAATAAAGATAGAAAGAAAGAAAAAAATTTAAAAAATAAAGAAAAGGAAAAAAAAAATAGAAAGAAAAAAAAATCTAAAAATCGTGCAATGTAAAATTCGTTAAGTCATAAGCAACGGGAAATACAAGTCGCGCTGACGCTTGACAGGAAAAGAATTATGGAAAGTCGGGTCGAAAGATCTACACATAAAAAAACTTTTTATATCTTCGACCTCTTCTGTCGCGGATTTGGGCCAGACGAAAATCGACTCGGAGCGAATTAGAGTCGAGTTTAAAAAGGAAAGTCATGAAGAAAAATATTTTTGGATCATGATAATGAGAAATAAAACAGTTTATCCCCTCTTACTTTCATTTCACCCAAACATGGAATATATATATAATATATATATATTATATATATATATATAGATATATATATATATATATTACTATATATATATTATATATATATATATATATATATATATATATATATTATATATATATATATATATATATATATATATATATATATATATATATATATATAATATATATATATATTATATATATATATTAATATATATATAATATATAATATATATATAATATATATATATATATATATATATATATATATATATATATATATATATATATATATAATATATATATATATATATATATATATATATATATATATATATATATATATATATATAATATATATATATATATATATATATATATATATATATATATATATATATATATATATATATATAATATATATATATATATAATATATATATATATATATATATATATATATATATATATATATATATATATATATATATATAGTATATATTATATATATATATATATATTATATATATATATATATATATATATATAGTATATATATATATATATATATATATATATATATATATATATATATATAATATATATATATATATATATATATTATATAGATAGTTCGATTGCAGCATCAGTAGAAGTATTGGATATAGAATGAGTATATAAAAATATGAATACTTAGGTAAATTATGAACTTTATAAAATAATTTAAAAAAATAACATTATATTCTAGTTTAACTAATGTGATAGTGATTTGTACCTTTACGGAGAAATCGACTTGATTCTTTGAGTGCATCTTCCCTTAATAAAGGGTAATAACATGTGAGACGTTGATGAAAAAAAAAAAGTTTTGTTTTTTTCCATATATAAATATGGAAATGTGCGAAAGTCCCAATTCTTAACTACAGATCACAGAAAAGAATATGAGATGTTACCTCAATTTTACATCACTTCAGTATACCTTTGAATATGAAATCAAGAAACCACAGAAGAGGTTGCCTCCAATCTTAAAGAATATATTGTCAAACTCTATTTAACGAGACGTTAAGAGAGAAGTAATTGTATTGTGAATATACCATAATTTTTCCAGAAAATTTCAAAATTAAATATTAAGATTTGTAAAGATAAGCAAGTAAGATTTCGCAAAATCTTAAATGTACTTATATATATATATATATATATATATATATATATATATATATATATATATATTATATATATATATATATATAATATATATATATATTATATATATATATGTATATATTATATAACTAAAATAAAATATGCCAAAGATTTTATTTCCTCTTTCATATGTAAATACTTGATGCTGAATTCTTGCAATACATTGACCAAAAAAATTTTGATTAGATATGCTTGTTAAAAGTCCAAATGAGTGTCTTCAAATTGAAGCTTTTAAAGATGACTATTCTTTTCGGTCAAAACAGGTTAAAAAATAATTTTTAAAAAGGGAAAGACATTTTAAAAACCGGTTTCTGATATTTTTCA
>SEYY01003479.1:7500-10000 GCA_009176605.1 Armadillidium nasatum
TAGACCGTAATGAACCTCGCTATTGACATATTATGCATGAAGGGTTGCTGTCTCTAACAGCAAAAAATAAAATAAAACAGTATATACTTTGTGTCAGAGTCTATCGAAAATCAAGGGTACAACCACCAAAAGGATAAAATACCGAGGATCATATGTTAGAGGTTGTTTAGAGGAAGTCACTACGCACTCAGATGCTACTTGCTGAAAACCTGAAAAATATTTAGAGAATAAAATTTTTACTATGTTTTCAAGCTTTCTGTTAATGATGATTTTAAAAAGTTTAGGAATAAGCGAAGTTTTAGCAGAAGTAGGTTTAAAGGGATGAATAGGTTTTTAATTTGGGAAAGTTTCAAACTGATCAACTTCCTATAAGGAAAGAATTGACCAAGTTGACTACCAGAGTCAAAACTGCTTTCCAAGTGAGGGCGAAAGTTGTAGAAAAAGTTTTGAGAATCCCAGTAAGGTAATAATCAGAACGGCTCGACTTTTTAGTATTAACTTCAGTGAGAAAAAAGAACAAGTGTGGAAGAAATAATAAATGTTAGGTTCACATAGCTTGGAATGATGTGGAGAAGAAGGAATAACATTAAATATTATTCAAAAATGGAAACAAAATCAAAGGTATATTCAAAGTGTTCTTCACTTGGGATGGTGAGAACAATCGAAGTGTTGTCAAAGGAAGTTAAAGGAAAAAAAAGAACAAATTTACTGAAACTCTTGCATATGTATGCATACATACACATACACACACACACACACACACACATATATATATATATATATATATATATATATATATATATATATATATATATATATATATATATATATATATATATATATATATATATGTATGTATATATATATATATATATATATATATATATATATATATATATATATATATATATATATATATATATATATATATATATATATATATATATATATATATATATATATATATATATATATATATATATATATATATATATATATATATATATATATATATATATATATATATATATATATATATATATATATATAATTTAATTTTTTTTTTATTATAACTTATTTAAATTAATTATTGAAAGTTATTAAAAATAACAATAAATCTAGATGCAAATAGGGTTATAATAATTAAAATAAGTTATAAATTATAATGATAAAATGAAATATTTTTACCTCGAAAATTATGAGCAATAAAAAATAAAAAATAATGATATAATTATAATAATAATGGGCATTGCTTCACCCATAATAATAATAACTTTAATGTGGTTTGAAATAATAACAACGTATAAGAAATATCACTAGATACAGATGAGATTAGTAATAATATAATAAATAATAATTAATAATAATAATAATAATAATAATAATAATAATAATAATAATAATAATAATAATAATAACAATATTCATAATAATAAAATAATATTAAATATAATATTAATAGCTGCAACAAAATTAATGCAAATTATGGAATTTTTAATAATTATAATAATATTATTATTATCATTATTTTTTTTAAAATTAATAATAATGAAAATTCATGCCAATATACTACTACTACTAACAATAATAATAATAATTAATAATATATAAATAATAATAACAATAATAATAATAATAATAATAATAATAATAATAATAATAATAATAATAATAATATATAATAATAATAATAATAATAATAATAATAATAATAATAATAATAATAATAATAATAATAATAATAATAATAATAATAATAATAATAATAATAATAATAATAATAATAATAATAATAATAATAATAATAACGAAATGAAAATAAAAAATAAAAAATACCTCTCACAAATCCCTTACAATAAATTACAAGTTGTCAGATTCATCGTCGATCGCATGCTCTTCACAAAATCTTTTTATAAAACCGAAAAAAAAAGATTATTTTTAAAACTAATAAAAAATTTTCGCATAGAATTTACATACTTTCGGGAAGACGACTCTGACACCGTTAGGTAATTATTGGGAAAGATTCCGGTTTTTTTTTTTTTTTTTTTTTTTTTTTTTAAAGTGAATGCAGTTTAGATATGGATAATGCAAGGATGAATATTTATGTAAGGATATATAGAATCAAATGATATATTATTTAATTATATAATAATTCACTAGACATCGTGACTATATTTATTGGTTATTATGATAATGAGGATTTTGAAATGGCATAAATTTCTTATAATTAGTAGTAATAGCAAGAGTAATAGTTATAGAAACAACCTGAGTAGTAGTAGTCGTAGCAATAGTAGTAATAGTATTAATAGCATGTGTAGTAGTAATAGTAAAAGTTGATATAATATAATTTTATTTTCAAGTTGCATATCAGTCAACCGCAAAAATGTTAATTTATTGGCTTTGCAATATTATTAATTATTAAAATGAATTAAATTTAATTATTTTATTTAAACTTTTGAAGAAACTAATATCAAGTCAAATTTTTATTCCAATTTTGGAT
>SEYY01003479.1:15000-17500 GCA_009176605.1 Armadillidium nasatum
ATGAAAGTCCTAAATACTCTAATCATGCACTCACTCAAGGTCATATATATATATATATATATATATATATATATATATATATATATATATATATATATATATATATATATATATATATATATATATATATATATATATATATATATATATATATATATATATATATATATATATATATATATATATATATATATATATATATATATATATATATATATATATATATATATATATATATATATATATATATATATATATATATATATATATATATATATATATATATATATATATATATATATATATATATATATATATATATATATATATCGGAAATCTGGTCAAGTTAAAGGCCAACATGTCTCAATACACTGTGTTTCAAGATAAAGAAAGTGTATTCCAGACTTTACCAGTAGAGTTGAGTACAAGTAAGATTGAGCAGAGCAGTTAAGTCTAGGGTCAGAGAGTTGGACAGAAAAAAGATGAGACTGTGCAAAAAGGCATATCGCATGAACCCTTCTCAGTGGAGGAGGTATTCGACGGTAGAGTTCAGAAGAGCAGTATCCATTGTGATAGCGATAGTATAGAGAAAGTGACGCAACAATTCGAAGGGCAGAAAATGGCTAGAGATAATTAGTGAGAGCGGGAGAGTTGATAAGACGAAAAACCCTAGACTCCACTTTTTCAAGGAGAGATATATGAGAGAAACCTCTTCAGATGTGTGAGTGCGTACTCCATACAGGGGCGAACAACACCCTTATACAGAGCTTGCAACTAGGGAGGAGTGAAGAAATTTTGAAGTCATCTCAGAACACCCAACCTCTTATGATTATATATATATATATATATATATATATATATATAATATATATATATATATATATATATATATATATATATATATATATATATATATATATATATATATATTTCTGGGAAGGATCACGAGAAAAAGAAATACAGGGAATATTAAGGAGAGATGAAAGCTTGAGTTGTGTGTTTTCGAATAAGATATCATAGCTGTGTGAAAGGTTGAGTAGAGAAGAGATGATGAAACTGAGTTTTTGAGGCATTGAAAATGACCATGTTTTTTCAGCCCCAATTTGAAATACAAGATAGATCAGAGGTCAGTTGCTCCAAGGCTACCTCCTTGCGTCTATTAACTTCTGTTGGAGGGGCGTATTTCAAATTGAATGGATTAATGAAGGGTGGAGTCATCGGCATAGGAGTGAATAGGAGATGAAGTAACAGAGAGAAGGTCATTAATGAAAAGTTGAAAAAGTATTGGGTATAGGACAGATCCTTAATGAATAGCACTATTAATAGATTTAATTGATGAATGCTGGTCGTCTATAACATCTGCTATAGAACGACCAGAAAGGAAATCACAGAGAAGGGTAGATTCCGAAAGAGAAAGTTTGAAAATCAAAATTTTGTGCCGGACTCTATTGAAATCTTTCAATATGTCCAGCGTGACAGCAAAAGATTCACCTAAATGCCAAAGAGCGGAGAACTAATAGTCAGGGAGAAAAGAAAGAAGATTACCAACAGAAAGTTTTTTACGAAAGCCAATGCTGGCGATCAGAGATAAGTTTGGAAGAATTGAGATCTTTTCAAATCTTCCTGTTAAGGATAGATTCGAAAACTTCTAGAAAGAGCGGAGGTTAAAGAAATGGAACGGTATTTAGAATAGTAAGAGGGGTCACTCTTTTTCTACACAAACTGAACGAACGCACGTTTCCAGCAAAGACGGAAGGTTGAAGTAGAAAGACAAAGACGAAAAAGTTTATCAAGGCAGGATGCAAGCTTGGAAGCGCAAGTTTTCAGAACCACAGGAGAGATACCATCAGCACCGTACGCCTTCTTTGTGTTAAGCTCAGAGAGAGTAGAAATGACATCTTTAGAAGAAATAGACATTATATATATATATATATATATATATATATATATATATATATATATATATATATATATATATATATATATATATATATATATATATATTGGTGTGTGTATGTGTGTGTTTGTGTGTTCATTGCTCTTTTATAGAATAAACCGTTTTTGAAATTACTATAAGTCTCTTAATGTTTTCCGAATAATTCTAATTGAAAGCTTTCAAACTGATTGTTCTGAAGCTGAAATCTTGTAATTATAATTTTTAATACTCGAAAATTTAAAAAAAAAATTATTATTGTAGCATTCTGATGGAGCATGTAACAATATAAACTGAAAAATGATTAAAAAATCATCAACACAACATCAAAATGATTAATTATGATCAACATAATGAGGGACCACTTTTCCTAACTACAAAAACGGTATCCATTTTTAAAATATATTTTCCTCTTTCCCTAAACCTTTTTTTAGTAAATTTCTCTGTAATTACTTTACAACACAGTAATTAAGTGTTAATTACCATCTAATGTTATTAAATCTGTGTCCATTTCTTTTGGAGAAAATTGAAGAAAAGGCCATGTGGAGACACTCCTGTTTGAAGTGA
>SEYY01003479.1:75000-77500 GCA_009176605.1 Armadillidium nasatum
AAACCATAATTGCAATCAATTTTTATTGAAAATATTTCCCACGCGTTGCTTGAATTTAAAAAGTGAAAGAAATTCACTTATTTTTAGCAACATTTCCCAAAAACCTTTTGTTTTAAATCGAGATTTAAAGCCATTGAATGGACTCGTAACCTGAGCTTCAAAAAAAAAAAAAAAAAATAGAATAAAAAGGTAAATATAATGTCAAATTTTCAGGTATCGTTTTCTGAATAAAGTACGCTTTTAAAACAAATATTTTGAGTTATAAAGTACCAAAGTATTAATAAAAGAAACTAATGATCAGCTCATTTACTATACTATTGTTTCACGAAAGGCAAACATATATTGAAACAAACATATATTGCAAAACATATAAGAAAACATATATTGATCTTAGGATAATTTTTTTTGAGTAGCGCCGCTAACAATTCGTCCAATAGCGATACGTTTTGGCTTGCCTAAAGTTTGTCGGGCTTTGACCTCTGATAACTCTTCTTATGATGGGTTTTTAACTTCTATAATATATTGATAACTTCAAATATTTGTTTCATTTTTCAGATTTTTTCTATCTATATAATATATTATGACGGCGCAATTGGAATTAAAAAATAAAACTATACTTCGATAATGTGCATAGATTTATTAGTATATCATATGAATTATATATTCATATTATCAACTATCTAAATAAATAGTTTTGTAATAATATCTCTCAGTGAATATAGTAATGAGTAAATAATATTAAATTGATTATATATATATATATAATTAATAATTAATAATTAATATTATTATTAATATTTATAATATTAATAATTAATTAATATAATTTATATGAATATAATTTATTTAAATATCATATATAACTCTTATTAATATATAAATCATACTATTATTTTATATCTTAGGTTATTTTATTAAAATGTATGATAATATTACACTTTATTAATGTTTATTGCTCATATATAAATTATATATATTTTTTTTTTTTATTCTCATATGTCTAATATTTGGAATTATTATTTAATATTCTATATAGGCAGTGATTTGTTTTTCTAAAAAATTATAACTTTTTAATAAAGTTTTGGATGTATTATAATAAAAGTAATGAATATATTATATTTCCAGATAAATTGTGATAGTAAATAATTGTAAATGTTATTTGAAATAAATATAATTAGGTATAACAAAATAGTGCTTTTTATATATATATTTTAAATATATTAATAATAATATATTATATATATTAATTATATATATCTATATTTATATTATATAATATATATAAAATGCATAAATGTATTCATACCTATAAAAGAAGATTAATAATATTATTCCAAATGATTTAAGCGTCTAGTTTCGATTGATATCATTTACCTTATCTATACATATTTATTATATCAAGTCATTATTTATAATATAGAGGACTGAGAATTTATATTTATTCGCTTAAGGATATAATACCATAAGTATAAAAATGACAAAATAAATAAGTATTATATATAAATAATATATTATATATATATTAATTAATTATTAATACAATAAGAGAGAATATATAAGCAGGTACTGAGCATAGAAATATAATATTTATAAAAAGTATCCCTCAGATATATGGTAGTAGGTGATGATATATGGAGATGAGTATATATTTTATATATATAATATAGATTATATTATATATTATAATTATATTTATTTATAATATATATATAATTAATTATAATATTATATTATTATATATATATATATATATAGATGTATATATTATATAATATATTTAATATATAAAACTATAAAGAGCGGGTCGCCTTGAGGCATGATATAAAAAATTTAGTTTATATATATATATAAATATATATATTATATATATATTAATTATATATTATATATTAATATATATATATAATATTATTTAATTATATAATATTAATATAATATAATGTATAATATAATATATATATATTAATATAATTTATATTATATATTAATATATATATTATATTAATTTAATTTAATATATATATATTATTTTATATATATTATTTAATATATATATATTTAATATATTTATTTTAATATATATTATATATATATTAATTATTTATATATATATATTAACATGTGACGTTTTTTACTATATATATATAAATTTAAATTTATATATATATATACTCACTCCATATACCATGATTTTAAAAATTAGTAAATTGCTAATATCATTCATTCGACATATTTGATCTGCATATATATTTTGAAATTTATTGTTTAGAATTTAAGACAACAATTTTTAAGAATTTTCTCTTAAGTTCTTTATGCGTCAAATTTTAATTAAATATTTTTACCTCACAGTGCGTTTATCTTAGAATACATCACTATAACATCTCTACGTAGATATTGAATTTAGTCGTTTAGTTTACGTAAATCCGAGGAGATCTTTGACAACACGCCCATAATTGTCATACTGCTATATATATATTTAATATAAATATATAAATATAAA
>SEYY01003480.1:0-10000 GCA_009176605.1 Armadillidium nasatum
ACGTCTGAATATTTCAAAATGGCGTCTTTATAATTAATACTATCTAAAAAAAAAACAAATTGCGAAAAATGAACCATAAAATTATTTTTTATTTTAATAGCATATAAGAAGTAAAAGTTGGTGAAGCGCAATAATGTTATCAACTATGTGACATTGACTCGGTTTCTAAATTTAACTGATCATTGCAGAAGGCCATTTTTCGAAAATAAAATAACATTTTTATTATGACTCATATTGTTCCTTGGGATGGAATGATGGAAAATTGGTAAGGTCGGGTTTATTTTATTTATAAATGAGTATGTAGGGATTGTATGATTAATGGAACAGTATAAATAATATACGTATATATACAGTATTTATACTATGTTTATGAGTCAGTGTGGATAAGAAATATTGGTGGATTTAAGGATATCTATTTTTTTTTTTTAAGATTGTCTCTTATCTCATCAGTAGCTAAGACACATTATTATTATTATTATTATTATTATTATTATTATTATTATTATTATTATTATTTACCATAACAAACAGGCGTTGTTTATTTTATGCACAGCAACAAAAAACGCACGAAGAATATGACCAGCCGTACATTAGCGATTTTAAATGTATGAAACTCCCTGAGTTTCAGAAATAGCAAACAAAATAATTTTTAATATTAATATATAAATATAAATTAAAATAAAATTAAAGTTAAACTGATCAAAATTAGAAAAAAAAGGAGACCAAACAATTTCTTGTTCCTCAAATTTAAAAAAGGAATTTCAGTTTTAGGCAATTTCTGAAAATCGGAACAAAAACAAGTAACTAATATTCAGAGGGTCTACTAGTTACAGAAACGTCAAAACAACCTGTCTTTAATACTGATGATTCACCTCTTGTTCTTAATTAAAACCCAGGTCCTTGATCATTCTGACAACAACCCCTTCTGTTTCATCTTCCTGTTTCTATACTTAATTTTAAACCAAAGATATTTGTTGTCCATACGTAGGCAAAGTTTATTTTGTTTTCGTGACTTTAATTTGGAGTCTTCTAAATTCCCCCCCTTTTTGAATTAGGCTCTCTTGCCATTCTATGATTAAATTCGCTGGTTCTGTTTATTTTATTATTTAACTCTACTGACTTTTTTTTAAATTCTTTGACTATCTAATCTTCAATATTAAGGACATCTTTTTCTTTTTCTGAAATCATTATTTTAGGTGATTCAATATTCACACCCGCAATTCTTTCTTATAGTTCCAAGATAAGCCGGTAACTTCGTTCCATTCTTTGATCCAAAATCCAATCTATTCGTAACCTGATCGAATCTATTTCTGTAGTGCTTCATGCTATCTCTTTAGTCTTCCTTAAGAAAGATCCCTTCCTATTGCAGGGAAACGTTTGGGGATTCAGTTCCGAGAACTAATTTGATTTGCGATGTACTACTTCGATTTCCGCGGAATAATTATTGCTTCCTAGTGAAGTGTCCCTTGGAAGAGATTCTCTCTCTGACATGAGGCATACATTTCTTTGTTAATTCATTATGTCGAATATGTGATTTCCTCTAAAGCTTTCATTTTGCTTTCTCTCTGAACTTAACACTAAAAGACAAATCATGGTATCCATCTGTGGTTTAAAACTTGTGCTTCTGCTGCACCCTACTTTGTAACTATTTCTTCCCTTTTTTCCTGCCTTCAATATTCCTCTTGATGGCCTGAAAGTACGCTCATTCAGCCTGTGCCAAAAAAAGGGAACCCTCTCAACCATCAACTGTATCCAATTTTTTAGCTTCTGCTTTTCTAAGTTTTCGAATTATCCTTAACATGAAGATTTGAAAACTTTCCTTCTTCTAATCTTTTTCTGATCGCCATATCGCTTTCGTAAGAACGCTCTATGGTGATCTACTTTCCCTTTTCTCTCTTGTCTTCCGCTCTTCGGCATTTCGACGAATTTTTCTGTCGCGCTGAAATATCAAACCATCTTAGAGTCTGGCAAAATTTTTGATTTCTAAATTTCCTTTTCTGTATCTATCCTTCTCTTTAATTTTTTTTCCGGCGTTCTATACAGTTACTGTTCACTTTAAGTCTTAATAAATTGTTATGTTGTCCCTCCCACCTTTTTTTCTGCTTTTCATTAATGACCTTCTCTATGGTACTTAATCATCTATCGACTCCTATGCTGGCGACTCCATTTTTCATTTTGAAAGACATTCCACCCAACAGATATTAATTGATGCTGGAGTGAGGTCTTATAGCATTTAATCTCTGAACTTTTTCGTATTGCTGATTGGAGCAGAGAAGACAAGGTTCTTTTCAATGCTTTAAAAACTTAGTTCTCCATTTTTTCTACTCGACAAACCTGCATAAAATCGCATTTAGAACACAATTCAACCTTCGAATATATATATATATATATAATATATATATATATATATATATATATATATATATATATATATATATATATATATATATATATATATTATATATATATATATATATATATATATATATATATATATATTATATATATATATATATATATATATATATATATATATATATATATATATATATATATATATATATATATATATATATATATATAATATATTATATTATATATAATATTATATATATATATATATATATATATTATAATTCCCCCGGGGCCGGGGTTGCTTAAAATTTGTAAAGAGGTCAAAAGAACTGAAATTTTAGGTTAAGAAAATTTATTTTTTATTTAATTGTAAGGAAGGAGTAGAATAGCCAACATTCACTTAAATTAATGATTATATGCATTTTTCAAAAAAAATCAGAAAATTACAGATTAAAAAAAGTTTAAAAAAAAAACAAAAATTTTAATTTTTATTTTTGGTTCATAATAGTGATTCAACAGGTTTACCTAGGTAAGACCCTAAGGTAAAGTTTGAAAAAATGTAAGATATAAAATTATCAATATAACCTGTATTTATACATATCATTGTTATTTTATTGCTATGTATCAAACTTGTATCATTTAGCTACATTATTTCAAAATTATTAATTTGTTTATACTTTCAGTCAATATGGCTAAAAGATCAGCTTATGCAATATTTGAATACTTTACAATGTTACAGGATAAGCTCGAAATAGCGAAATGTAACATATGCATTCAAAAAATTAGAAGAGGACCTCCATGGGTACCCCAAGTAAAAAATTTTCAACCAAATCTTTATTAAGCATCTAAAATCAAAACACAAAGATGAACATTCACTATCAGAAAAGGAGGGGTCAAAAGAAAAAGAAAATATTGAATAAACAAGAAAAAAATCTTAATTATATTTTTAAATTTTATTATTATTTGAATTGAGCTGAAATTTTCAAAGCATATGTGCATTTTTTCCCGAAGTTCTAGAGTTGATTTCGAGCATTTTTCTGAGTCTATAACAGTTTGAAAGTTATTTGAACCCAAAGTTGAAAAAAATGAATAAGTGGATCAAACCACTGGTCCACATGAGCCGAAATTTTAACTGAATAATTTTAGCCCCAATTTCTTGCATTAGTGGGAACATATTTTTGATATCAAGTCTAGAAAAAACAGTTATAAGCACTTGAATTTTTTTTTTTTTGCAAAATCGTACCCTTCCGAAGAAAAAAAAAAAAACGCTACCTATTAATTTTTTTATTTGTCGATATTGTTTAGAGGAGGGACAGGGCTACAATTTTTATTTAGTACATTATTAAATGCTATTTGTTTGAAGCGAGATATAGCCTCTCAAACTTTGGGAATTTTTGGAATTTGGTAAAAAATGAACCTTTTTTTGAGAGGGTATTTCTCGAAACCAACGAATCGCATTGAATAAAGTATAGAAAGGAATTTGTATCCCCATCTATCCTACATACACCCACCAAAAATAAGAAATATTATAGTAGTATTTTTTTAAAAAAAATTTTTTGAAAAAAAAAAAAAAAAAAAAAAAAAAAAAAATATCGATAGTAGTTCAGTTTTGGGCTTATAACATTTTTTCTGTAACTCTGGCAACAAAAGTCTATTAGATGTTTTTTGAGCCTATAGAATTCTGAATAAAAAGTCCAAATTAGCCTTGTCATGTGCTTATTCGTTACATATTTCCATGCTTTTTACCCATGTGTCTCTCCAAGTTTCCTTTGTAATCAGATTCAAAGGAGCAATCACAACATCGAAATAACTTCATTTTTCCATGGGTAAAAATATGTCTTTTTAAGCTTCCTTTATTATTACATTCATAAGGGCAGTCAGAACACTTAAATAATTTAGGTTTCCCATGGGTAAGAACGTGATTATTTAAATAGGCTTTCTTATTACATTGATAGGGGCACTGAGGACATTTGAATAACTTAATATTTTCATGTTTTAACAAGTGAATTTTTAAATTTTCTTTCTGGTTACATTCATAGGAGCACTTACAACACTTAAATAACTTTTCATTTCTATGTTTAAGGAGGTGAACTTTTAAGCTATCTATGCGATTGGTTTCATAACTGCAGTCATTACATTTAAATAATTTTATATTCTTATGTTTAAGCATGTGAATTTTTAAGCTTCCTTTGTGATTACAGCCATAGCCACATTCGTCACATTTATACAACTTTACTTTTCCATGGGTAAAAATGTGTCTATTTAAGCTTCCCTTTTTATTACATTCATAGGAGCACTGATCACATTTAAATAACTTTATATTTTGATGTTTAAGTAAGTGTATTTTTAAGCTTTCTTTCTGATTACATTCATAGGAGCAGTCAGAACATTTAAATAATTTAATTTCCCCATGGGTAAGAATGTGTTTTCTTAAGTTGGCTTTATTATTACTTCCATAGGAACACTCACAACACCTAAATAACTTTACATTTTGATGCTTTAGCAAGTGGATTTTTAAATTTTCTTTGTGATTACATTCATAAGAACAGTCAGAACATTTAAATAATTTAATTTTCCCATGGGTAAGAACGTGTTTATTTAAATAAGTTTTCTTATTACATTCATAGGAGCAGTGAGGACATTTGAATAACTTAATATTTTCATGGTTTAACAAGTGGACTTTTAAATTTTCTTTCTGGTTACATTCATAGGAGCACTTACTACACTTAAATAACTTTTCATTCCCATGTTTAAGGAGATGAACTTTTAAATTACCTTTGAGATTGGTTTCATAACTGCAGTCATTACATTTAAATAATTTTATATTCTTATGTTTAAACATGTGAAGTTTTAAGCTTCCTTTGTGATTACAGCCATAACCACATTCGTCACATCTAAATAACTTTGTACTGCTGTGAATTACCAAATGACATTTCAGTAACCTTTTGACATTACATTCATAACTGCAGTGAGCGCATTTATACTTTTTCTCTTTATGTGTACTTAAATGAATTTTCAACTCATCACCATTTTTAAAACTATAATTACAAAATTGGCAACTGTGGTTTTCCGCATCACTTTTTCTAATGCTTTGAACATGAGTTACTGAAGCTTCGGTACTTTTTGAAGTACTTTTCAGTTTAGAATCTTCTTTTTCCACTTCATCAGCATTGATTAGGAGATTCTGTAACAAAAACAAAAATAAAAATTATATTATGCAGCATATATATATATATATATATTATATATATATATATATATATATATATATATATATATATATATATATATATATATATATATATATATATATATATATATATATATATATATATATATATATATATATATATATATATATATATATATATATATATATATATATATAGGTGAGGAGCGATACCAAAATTTTTACCGATACCGATACCTAAAAATTACCAGATACCGATACCGGTATCGGTATCGGAAAATATGCCGATACTACTACGATACCGATACTTTACTATCTATATCCAAAAATTTTGCCGATACCGATACCGATACCGATACCGGAAAATATGCCGATACTTGCCGATACCGATACTTCACTCCATCCCTAATATATATATATATATATATATATATATATATATATATATATATATATATATATATTATATATATATATATATATATATATATATATATATATATAATATTATAATAATATATATATAATATATAATATATATATATATATATATATATATATATATATATAATATATATATATAATATAATAAGCTTTTTTGTTTTTGTTTTTAGGGTGAGGGGATTATATAACCGAAAAAAACCCTGAAAGAGGATATAAAGCAAAACAGTTCTGTGAATGTACAACGAAAATAAATAAACTCATTTATTTAACATTATCTTAGCTTATAAAGTAAAAATAAAAATAAAAATAAAAATTACTACAATTTGTTCACCATAAACAAATAAGTTTTATTAACTGTAAATTCACTTTTGGAGAATTGCCTTTACAGTTAGACTTAAATTTAATATTTTACGGGTAATTCAATATCATATGACCTTTTTAATAGTAGGTTTTCCCATTCCAATTCCCAGGAATAAAACAACTCCCAACACCTCAATCTAGAACAGTTTAACAAAGTCAAAGTAAAGTAATTGGTTAAACAGGATAAAAGTCTAACAGGTTTACCCTATATCTAATAGTCAAATCTTAAAATAAGAAAATTTATCTTAGGGTAGACTGTCTAGAGTCAAGACAGTCAAATCATTTCAAACTATAGGTTCAGAGTCTAAAATTCCACACCCAAACATTCAAATAAGAGAAAACCTCAAAATATATGAAAATTAATAGGCCTTATTAAAATATTTTACATTACTAGAAGTTCTGGAAACTTTGATTTCAAAATCGTGGGGTAAAATGGCGAGTATTATACAATTTAACCTGGTCATTTTTAAGCGCAAAAGTCCTAACACACCTTAAAACAGAGTCAATCCTTAAAAAATGATCTTCCCATCCTAAGGATTTTCTAAATTTCGCTGGTATTATTGAAAAGACATAGTTAAGTTTTGTCTCCTTGAAGGAAATATAATTTTCAATAATATATATATATATAAAATTTTTAAAATTAACTTTATTCTTGCAAATGCATTTTCCTTTTATTTTACTTCCTAATTTGAACATTATTTGAAATATGTACTTTAAGAATAAGTACATTTCAAATTATTTTTTATACATATAAAATCGTATTCATTAACATGTAAAATTTTACTATTGATATATATTCCCAATTCTGAATTGTTGTAAACAGTATAGTAAAATATACCTGATTTTAATTAAGGTAAATGGTGAATAAAAAATACTTTTTATTCACTAATAATTAATCTTTTATTAAAAAATACTTTTTATTCACTAATAATTAAGCTTTTAATAATAATGTATGCCTTTTTTAATTCTTAATTCTCAAGTGTAAAAATTAATCAGTCAACACCTTTTAAGGCTAAAGACTTTTCCCATGAATCTGAAGATTCTCTTCACAGGTGCAGAAGGGGTTGGAATAGTCAAATATTTCTGTGAGAGTTTCGCCAGTGTTGGAAACATCTCTTAATGGCTTTTCCAATATATCTGTAATCTCTCTCTTCAAAAACACAAGGTTGACTGAATATATTTGCATTTCAATATTTAATTAAAATACGCTCCTGCATTTGGTATGCGTCTGTCGAGTTGTTAGTTGAGGAAGACAAAGTTGACCAATTTCCTCTTTGTTGGATGGTATCCTTAAACTTCCTCCCTGTAAATCCAATGGTAATGCAATAACAATATTAGGTTTTGAAACATTGAATGTAAAGTGTGCCGTCACTAATACGGAAGTCCTTCTGCTTCCTTATTCCTTTTCATGGCACATTTAGGATCTAATACATTTGTGAATTTATAAAAATTTTATATTTACATCCGACTGAAGATGTTTTTGTGTGGATTATTTAGTCCGAAAAACAGTGCACAATTCTATTTTGAAAGCATCTGCTCAAGATGAGAGAACGTACGAGATATTTAATCTTCTTTATTTAAGAATACTGCCGCTGAGAAGAGTCAGTTGCATCCTCAAACGATTCACAAATTTCTTGCCTATCTTTAATATATTTCGGTTATAAGAACTACGATCTGTAAATAATACTCCTTCTGAAAAGGCAAATATATTCAGCCTCGTTTTGCCAACTACTTCCATCATGAATGATTTTTGCGTCCCACCACCTAATCATTCTCTAAAGTGCCCCATGTCTCTCCCTGTAAGATCCTGAGATCTAAGGATAGTGGTTCATACGGCATTCCATTTTGAGTTCTGAGGGAGTATGCGTTCGACCTCTACTCTCTATACATCAATACAAATAGTTTTCAGTTCTAAAAGTACACATTTGTTAAGCAGATCGCAAAGAGGGGTAGCCACTCTGCTCCTTTCAACTATTGTCCTATAGCTTTCACTTGTGTTATCTAAAACTTTGAAATTCTTCAACTCTCATTTCCTGGATAATCAAGTCTCATTCCCTTCTTTCTGATCATCGGTATGACTCTTGCTCTTGATGAATGAGGTCAACTGGTGACATATTTTCTAATGTTTCTTATATTTACGGTCTTCTGCCATTAGGGACTATGGGGAGTCTTGAGTGGTGGTGTTTGAAGGTATCCAAAGATTTGGACAGGGTATGGAACAACTCACTACTCCTTAAACTCCCTCCCTTTCGGTTTACCGTTAGTCTTTTTCTAAATGAATTCCACATGAAATTTGTACGAATATTGGAAACTTTTTTGTGGTGCCTCTTCCTTTCAATTTGCTTCTTTTCTTTACCTGTTTTTCCTGTTGCATTTAATCTTCTCCTCTTTTAAAACCTCCACAGAGCTCACCCGAGAGATTTTCTGTTTGGGTGGGTTTCCTTTTAAATTTTTGCACCCTACTTGAAAGGGGCTCTGCTAGTGAGTGGTGGCAAAATGTTTAAAAAAAAAAAAAAAAACAGTTGGAAAAATTTTTTGCTTAAAAAATTTTAAAAATTTTAAAAAAAACAACAAAAAAAAAATAATAATAATAATAATAATAAAATAATAAATAATAATAATAATAATAATAATAATAAAGTTCAAATTCAAAAAACTTTTTTGACAAATCTTAGATGTTGAGAATCAGATCAAAAATGTATTTTTTTTTTGTTTTTGTTTTTGTTTTCAAGATAAATCATAATTATTAAGATTTTTTATTTTAAAAATTTAACTTGTACTTAATACTTAATACTTGAAACCAAGCCTCAAGTGCAAGGACTATACTTGGACGATCAAGTTATTAATATATATATATATATATATATAGATATAATATATATATATATATATATATATATATATATATATATATATATATATATATATATTATATATATATATATATATATATATATATATATATTTATAAATAATATCAGTTGGATTATCTCTTCAAATTTTTCAAAAGATTTTTGTTTTTCTATTTCTTCTATTTGCTGACCGGTTTCCTCCGCCAACTTCGGACATCATTAGATAAATAATTTAATTTAAAATGTTAAGCCAAAATTTTAAAATAAATCCCTCATCTTCTAGAATCCAAGCTCTGATGATGTCCGAAGTTGGTAGAAGAAACCAGTCAGCAAATAGAAGAAATAGAAGAAATTTTTTTTTTTTTTTGAAAATTGGAAGAGAAAATCCAACTGATATTAAAATAAAGCTAATAGAATAATTAAAGGTAATAATAATAATAATAATAATTAATAATAATAATAAAAATATAAAAAAATCTTTCCCATTGAATTTAAAACCAGTTTACAACTTGAGTAAAAATTAATAACAGATTTGAATTAAAATACCTCCAAGTGCTGAACACCAGATTTCTTCTCAATCTTCATCAAATTTTCAGATTTTATGACATTATTTTTATCAAGTTCTTCGTCTAGAGTGGATTCATTCTCTGATTCACTTAACTCGGCTTTTAAAGATTCCTTTTCATTTAACTCTTCAATTTTAATGTCATCCGAAAATGGAAATTTTGCTTCATTGTTCGAAAAGACCTGAAATACAAACAATGGACTTGATTAATTAAAAAAAGTGTCATAAATATCC
>SEYY01003480.1:15000-17500 GCA_009176605.1 Armadillidium nasatum
TAACAATTTAACTTGGTTTTCTTACAACTAACTTACAACTTCAATACCGTATTGTCAATTGTCACAAGTCAGAATCAAAAAAAGTATTACCAAAGGCATTAATTACCACGGTACCACGGTAAACTATGACGGTACTAAGAAATATACCCATAGTATAAGTATTACTTAGTAGGATTAATAAATGTTATAATTTTCTGATTGACAGTGATGCTCTTTTTGTGTATGCCTATTTTTTTTTTTTTTTTTAATAAACACCCTCATGAAGCAAATTGTATTTTTTTTAATCATTTAAAATCTAATTAAATCTTTTTTGTAGAAATAACATGTAAAATAATGCTTATTATTGAAAAAAAAATATTAATTATTTTTTTACCTCATTAGGTAGCCCGACTCCAATAACAGATAGTTTTTGTTTTCATGACCAATCACGAAGCAGGTTTCTTTGCCATTTTTAAATAAACAAAAACGGCAACGACAGTGTTGCCAAATTTAATAACTTTGTACCAGATTATAGGTTTCGAATTTCCCATTTTCGATATATATATACCGTATATATATATATATATATATATATATATATATATATATATATATATATATATATATATATATATATATATATATATATATATATATATATATATATATATATATATATATATATATATATATATATATATATATATATATAGTATATAATTAATAAGAAGGCAATAGGTTTTATGACGTCACTTATACGTCATATGTATCAGTGATGAAAATAATGCTTTTGGCATTAAAGTAGGCGGAGCTAAAGCTACAACATTTTTCAAGGTCATGAAAATCTACAAACATATTTCCTATATCTTTGTCTTACTAAGTAATACTTATACTATGATATACCTCAATTTAATAAATTTAGGACAATCTCAAATCCATATCACTGCAGGAAAAAAAGTAAAATAAACTTAAAATGACTTCGTAAATACCAAAGACTTATTTTGATAATCACAAATATTTTTATATTTGTCTTTATTTATTTTCTTTATAAAAATTTTACAGGAAAAACGAAAATATTTGTTCAAAAAATTGATTAATTAACGACGTGGTAACTATTTTGCTTAAAATAGGCAACTTTCTAGGACGAATTTCATTAAAAAATAGTCGTTGAAGTTTGAATTTAAACTCGAATGCAAAAGAGCTTATCCCAGTTTTATCTATGAATCTCCCTATCGTCTGGCCTACTGTATATACGTTAGGGTATATTCATAGTTTCATACTATGTTTTGTTTTGTATTTTTTGGTATCGGTATCGATAAGTGTCGGTATAATTTTAGGTATCGGTATCGGTATCGAGCTTTCAAGTGTCGGTATCGGCAAAAAATTACCGATATCGATACTGATAACAAAATTTTAAACTTAATCCCGCTGGCTTACATTTTTTTTTTTTTGAATGTTCAATTTCTTTGACTGTAGAGTTTCGAATACCACAAAATATTGTTTTTCTTGATTTTTCAAATTTTCAATTAATTAATTAATTACTATTTAACCGTTAATTGGATTTTTTGGCCAAATTAGGACAGTTAACTCTTTGTATAGCATAGATCAACTTGTTATACTTAATTATTCACTATTAATTATTTAATAAAATTATGTAATTTTTTATTAATATTACGTAATATTTTGCTACGTCGCTTCCCGATAATTTTGTTTCCAGAACATTGATATGTTGCTTTCCACTAAAAGTGATTTTTTGAAATGCATAAAACTACTTTTCCATTTATTTTCCCGCCATTTCCTTTATTAGAAAATCCTTATATTTTAGATTTAATTAAATATTTTATATTTAATTAATAGATTAAGCTACATAGTTTTCACCAAAAAAATATCAAAATACGCCCTAAAGCTAGACATCCATATTTGAATGGCAACAAAAAAAAAACGTTGTGGCTAACTTTTGGCATGTTAGGTACTCCCGCTTTGAACTTTGACCAAGTTGGTAATAAGATAAAAAATGTAAGTGAGTTATAAAAAATAACATCTCCACATCGATGATAATCTTCTATAACGTAATGTATTAACTATTCGAATTATTTGTAGTCTTATAGTAGTTTTATATACTTTTAACCCTTAGAGTAGGATCTTGGAGCTTTGTGAGAGAAGTTAGGACCCTACCAGACCTACTCAACCAGGATCCTTTGATCGCTATTTGAATTAAATTGACATTTTTGATTTTGTTCCGGTTGAGTTAGTGTTTTACTTTTAACTTGAATTGTATATTTGACTTGACTTTACCGTATAAATGGGCCTGAGTTTTTTGAGCAGAGTTTGAGAGTTTCTTGCTTGTTTGGGTTGGAGTTATGTTCTACTAGGCTAAAATTTACCTAATTTACTACTTTAAAAATTTACTTATAAGCTTACACTAATAAGCCGAATATCCAAGTTTTAATTACTTTGGAAACTAAATAAATCCCCTCAGAATACCCATTTAATTTAACTTTTTTCAGAACATTATAAATGG
>SEYY01003482.1:7500-22500 GCA_009176605.1 Armadillidium nasatum
GATGATCCGGTTTTTAAACCGGTAACCGGTTCGAACAAAAACGCGAAAGGATTTTGATTTGCAATGCAAATCACTCCGCTAAAATTGACCTCACGCTATTTCCTGACACCATTTTTGGGGGTGCAGCCCACTGAAATTGGCCTCAAGTCTGGGGAAGGGGCCCACGCGGGGGGCCCCGTGAACCCCCAAAATGGTGTCAGGAAGTTGCCTGAGTTTGCAAAATCACTGCGTTCACCTCACTTTCTTTCTTGACCATTTTCTTTACGGTTAGTCCGGCTGAAATTGGCTCGAATCTGGGGGTCCGCGTGGGTTCGTGAGCCCCAAAGAAAATGGTCAAGAAGGTCCCTGAGAATGCAGGATTGCATGCAAATGCGGAAAAGACCGTTCGCGTTTTTTTTCTCGAACCGGTTATCCGGTTTAAAAACCGGATCATCTAAGATCTTGCAACCTATACTACTATATATATATATATATATATATATATATATATATATATATATATATATATATATATATATATATATATATATATATATATATATATATATATATATATATATATATATATATATATATATATATATATATATATATATATATATATATATATAACCTTTTATATATAAACGTCCTTTTAAACGTCCTTCTAACACGTCCATTTGTATACAGTAGCCTCTCCGTTACACATGAATACTAAATCATATTAACAGTTTTAACTTCTCTACCAAATTTTTTTGTGGTTTATGTCCTCCCAATTGAAGAAAATCTTCAACATGGTCTTCACACGAGACTTCTTCAGTTCCACTCTTTTTGGGTTTCAAATGCAAATTTCTCACAGTATTCTTTCTGATTTTCAAATCCTATTCTGTCATTTTTAATGTAAGATAACGGTTCACGGAATAACTGACGAATCTTCTCGACATTTTCGTTATTGCTTCATTCGGAATGCAAATCAATCTTAGGGTTGTTTTCAAAATCTCGTCCTTACTCGCTTCACCGAAACGTCCACACCATCTGAAAACATTTATTGGTCTATAAAAGTTACTTTTACCATTTTTTCCAGTTTTGAAACAAAAATTTATCTCTAAACGTTGTACTGAAATTTCTCTCTCTCTCTCTCTCTCTCTCTCTCTCTCTCTCTCTCTCTCTCTCTCTCTCTCTCTCTTTATATATATATATATATATATATATATATTATATATATTATATATATATATATATATATATATATATATATATATATATATATATATATATATATATATATATTATAGATTGCCAATGGCAACTGTCATTACTTTTCCATTAAATGTTATTTTTTGAATGGAATATTATGTAATTTAAATATATCATTATATTCTTTAACGAAACTAATAAGTTATTGATTCTAGATTGTGTTAATCAAGGGTTTCTTATATTGATGATGATAATTTAAAGTTAAAATAATACCATGCGGAAGAAGAATCAATACAAGAATGTTTGGTGGAAAAGATGCCCAATCAGGGCAATGTGGCTGAATTCTTGAGATTTGAAAGGAATACTGAAAGAGTTTGAAGAATGAGAGGTTATTAAGGTCAAAGATGTAGGGCCAAGTTGTAGTAGTAGAGCACCGTTCTTGTGAGTCAAGTATTATGGCTAGAAAATTGGGTAAAGGATTGGTTTCGATTAAATTAATCTTAATTATTACACACACAACACACACACACACACACACACACACACACACACACACACACACACACACACACACACACACACATATATATATATATATATATATATATATATATATATATATATATATATATATATATATATATATATATATATATATATATATATATATATGATGGAAGACTCAGTTAAATTTAAATAAGCATAAGAGATATTTAAACAAATATAATTTTATGAGGGAAGAAAAAATAGCAGAGTTATTTTTGGATAATTTTGAATAAAAAAATTATGATTTGGAATTAGAAATTAATGAAACTATTGGTCGAAAAAGGTTGGCTATCTCGGCGCTGTCAATACAAATGAAGATTTTCTTCGCTTGGTTCAATGCAAATGAAAATTTTCTTCGCTTGGTTCAATACAAATGAAGATTTCTTCGCTTTGTTCAATACAAATGAAGATTTTCTTCGCTTTGTTCAATACAAATGAAAATTTTCTTCACTTGGTTCAATACAAATGAAGATTTTCTTCGCTTTGTTCAAGAGGCAGGAACCATTTTTAGGCATTTTTTCCTCTTCCCATTTACGTTTGCAGGAAAATGAAGAACACATTTTGCAGCTGACACTTCCCCAAGTAGATATGAGGAACATGGTGCTGAATATATATATATATATATATATATATATATATATATATATATATATATATATATATATATATATATATATAATATATATATATATATATATATATATATATATATATATTTACTTATTTTGATTTTCATTGGAGTAAAAGATTAAGAAGAAAATTTATTTTTACATATTAAGAAATTCTTTTGCTTGTTTCAAAGGGTAAAAAAACCTTTTCCAATAAAGTAATGGACTCAAATTCCGACTTTTGAAGTTACTCTTTTCTTCAATTTCAAAAATCTTTGAAACTCCAAATTTAAAATTCTAATGAAACTTTTTTTTTTTTTTTTTTTTTTTTTTTTTTTTTTTGTAAATTAAAAAACCTCAGAAAACAAATGTAAAAATTCGTTTCAGAATTAACGTAATTTTTGGATGTTTTTCTTTTTTTTTCTTCTTTTTTTTCAGTAAATTCAAATGGAAATTTAATTTATTGCTGCATTTTAAATTGCAACTTTTCTTTTTATTATTATTTTTATTATTATTATTATTATTATTATTATTTTATTATTATTATTATTATTATTATTATTATTATTATTATTATTATTATTATTATTATTATTATATATTATTATTATTATTATTATTATTATTATTATTATTATTATTTTTATTATTATTATTATTATTATTAAATTTTTTTATTATTATTTTTATTATTATTATTATTATTATTATTATTATTATTATTATATTATTATTAAACTTATTAATAAAAATTAACTCTTTTACTTTACTATAAAATAACTTCAAATAGTTTTGTCAATTATTTCAGAAGAGTCGCATTCACGAATCCATTTTACACCCAAAATAACACTGCTCAACATTTCTGGATAACTGAATGTAATGAAGAAGAAAATATTATATATTTATGTTTTTTATGTCACTGAACAGGGAAATGAGACTTAAAGTGATTGACTAACTCTTGTTTTTGAGATAGTATCACTTTCAGAACAAATGTATTGCTTAATGTGAAAGCAGTTTATTTACCTTATCGGAATCTTCTTATAGCCAATGTAGTCTCACCTAACACAGAACGCTAAATTCCACTTTGTACTTGAGTTTCATCATAAAAATGTCTTGTCTGAAGCGCTCGCCATGTATGTCACCCACGTCACCATAATTTTTGCAGGAAGATATCAAGGTTTGATTTCAAAACGTGTATTTTCAGCTGCATATTTCACCCCTGCTGCTTCTATGAAGATTCCAGATCTTATACAAGTTTTGGATAATTCTCAACTTTGAAATTTCCCAAACAACCATTCGAAACTTTTTAAAAGATTCACATTCTGTTTTCTCCTTGTCACTTGACACAGCTTCAAACTGATAATCTCTAAATAGTTGCCTGATTTGTGTATCGAAGAATACTCTAGGGTTTAGTCTTTTCAAGCTGACCTGGAAATTTTTGAGGTAAGTACATGAATGCAGAACCTTTCACATCTAAAGTTTTATTAACAGTTCTTCCCAAACCCCAATTCAACTTAATATAGAGTGGGGAAATAAAACTTTTTTTGGACTCTATCAACTGCTCTTATACATTTTTTCATACTCCAGTTAGTAATTATTCTCTTTGGAACCAAATTTTTCTAGTGTAGTGAGTATTTATGGCGCAGCTGTCCCACTCACTTAGGAAGCAAAAATACTTGGCATAGCCGGCTTGCAGTCCGAATGGCAGTTACCTTTAAATCACCACAAACTTTTCACTGGTACTTGTATTCTACAGATATCAGAATAATGTTAATATTTAAATACTTTCCTTTTGTGTTTATATAACATGCTAAAGGAATGAATAGGAATTTATTCCCATTTTAATGGAGGACTGCTTTAAGACTTGTTTAAAAAGTAACAGTGAATAGACTGATACTGAATGTGCTTCATAGTTAGTCTTTGGACTAAGTAAAATCCCTTTTGATTTTTAAGTATTACTCAAGTTCTTTTATTATACACGAAAATGTAGAAAATTCTAATTTTGTAACAAGTTTTTTTATTTCTTAATTTTTTCAAACTATTTTTAATGTTTCATACGTTTTTCATCTCACTAAAGTAACTAATATTTTTATTTGCATAAACTAGCAAATTTTCAAACAATTACATGAACTATTTTACAAAAACATATTTTTTGGTTTTATATTTTTTGTTTTTATTTAGCCACAAATAAATTAAGCTTAATAATAATAATAATAATAATAATAATAATAATAATAATAATAATAATAATAATAATAATAATAATAATAGCAGATCTAATATATATATATATATATATATATATATATATATATATATATATATATATATATATATATATATATATATATATATATATATATATATATATATATATATATATATATATATATATATATATATATATATATATATATATATATATATATATATATATATATATATATATATATATATATATATATATATATATATATATATATATATATATATATATATATATATATATATATATAATTATATTATATATATATATATATATATATATATATATATATATATATATATATATATATATATATATATATATATATATATATATATATATATATATATATATATATATATATATATATATATATATATATATATATATTTTATGTCTCCTCCGGTGGGCAAAGGCCAGGAGGCCTACCAAATTCCACCGGAGTTGGGAAAGGTCTATAATCATGGTCGATGGTGGCCGACGTGTCCAGACACACGGCGTTTGAAAGTATGCAAGTCAAAGGAAGTTGGGAAAACAGATGAAGGGAGTGTGTTCCAGACTTTACCAGTAGAGTATATGTAAGACTGAGCATAGCGGTTAAGTCTGGGGTCGGAGAGTTGGACAGAGAAAGGATGAGAATGTGTAGAAAGGCGTGTCGCACGAGCTCTTCTCAATGGAGGAGGTATGCAACGAGAGAGTTCAGAAGAGCAGTGTCTGTTGTAATAGCGATAGTAAAGAGAGAGTGACGCAACAATTCGACGGGCAGAAAGAGATTGAAGAGAGTTAGTAAGAGTAGGAGAGTTGATGAGACGAAATGCCCTTGACTCCACCTTCTCTAAGAGAGCTGTATGTGTGGAACCACCCCAGATGTGCGAAGCATACTCCATACAGGGACGAACAACACCCCTATAAAGAACAAGCAACTGGGGTGGCGTGAAGTAATTCTGAAGGCGCCTCAGAACACCCAACCTCTTAGAAGCTTGTTTAGAAAGAGAAGTAATGTGATCTTTCCAAGAAAGATCACGAGAAAAAGAAACACCAAGAATATTAAGGACAGATGAAGGCTTGAGTTGTGTGTTTTCGAAGAAGATATCATAGTTGTGTGGAAGATTGTGTCGAGTGGAGAGATGGAGGAACTGAGTTTTTGAGGCATTGAAAACAACCATGTTTTCTCTGCCCCAATTTGAAATACGGGAAAGATCAGAGGTTAGTTGCTCCAAGGCTACCTTTCTCGAGTCTATCAACTGCTGTTGGGTGGGACGTTTTTCAAAATGGAAGGAATAATGAAGGGTGGAGTCATCAGCATAGGAGTGGATAGGAGATGAGGTGATGGAGAGAAGGTCATTAATGAAGAGTAGAAAAAGTGTTGGTGATAGTACAGAACCCTGAGGAACACCACTGTTAATAGATTTAAAGGATGAACGGTGGCCGTCTACAACAGTTGCTATAGAACGACCGGAAAGGAAATTAGCGAGAAGATCACAGAGAGAAGGATAGATACCGAAAGAGGCTTTCGATATGTCCAGCGCGACAGCAAAAGATTCACCGAAATGCCGAATAGCGGAGGACCAAGATTCAGAGAGAAGGGAAAGAAGATCACCTGTAGAGCGTTTCTTACGAAAGCCATACTGGCGATCAGAGATAAGATTAGAAGAATTGAGATGCTTCCAAATCTTCCTGTTAAGGATAGATTCGAAAACTTTAGAGAGAACGGAGGTCAAAGAAATAGGACGGTAGTTGGAGGGTTGAGAGGGGTCCCCCTTCTTCGGCACAGGTTGAATGAGCGCACGTTTCCAGCAAGAAGGGAAGGTTGAAGTAGATAGACAAAGACGAAATAGTTTACCGAGGCAGGGTGCAAGCTCGGAAGCACAAGTTTTGAGAACCACAGGAGGAAATACCATCAGGACCGTACGCCTTCTTAGTATTAAGCTCAGAGAGAGCAGAAATGACATCTTTAGAAGAAATTCTAATTTTAGGCATAATTGAGTTAGAGGGGTTGAAGGAGGAGGAATAGCTCCGGAATCGTCTAAGGTTGAATTAGAGGCAAAAGTTTGAGCAAAGAGTTCAGCTTTAGAAGAAGGTAAAACAGCAGTTGTGCCGTCGGAAGATATTAAAGGAGGGAAAGAGGAAGAAGCAAAGTTAGAGTTGACATTTTTTGCAAAATGCCAGAAAGAACGTGAAGAAGAGGAACCAGAAAGATTATTGCATTTGCGACGGAGAAAGGAGTTTTTAGTGTTACGAAGGATAGATTTTGCACGATTCCGGGATGAAATATAAGTAGCGTGAGTTTCAGGAGTTTGAAGACGACGGTAATCCTTAAAGGCAGCATCCCTGCGGCGGATAGCACGAGAACAAGCAGAGTTAAACCAAGGTTTATTAGGTTTAGTAGAAGGGAAAGAATATGGAATGTATGCCTCCATGCCAGAGAGAATCACCTCGGTAATGCGTTCTGCACACTCCGAGGGACCCCTCCCACGAAAGCAATAATCATTCCACGGGAAATCAAAGAAGTACGACCGCAAGTCCGACCAGCTTGCGGCACCGAAGTGCCACAGCGTTTCCTTTCCGTAGAAGGGGGTCTTTCCTGCGGAAGACTTGAAGAGATAGGAGAGGATACAGAGATAAGAAGATGATCGGAGGAACCCAGAGGAGGAAAGAGTTTAACAGTATAAGGAGAAGGATTAGAAGTTAGGAAAAGGTCTAGAATGTTGGTTTCATCTCCAAGACGATCAGGGATACGAGTAGGGAGCTGCACCAACTGCTCAAGGTCGTTTTGGATAGCGAAAAGGAAGGCACGTTCACCAGCTGTATCATGAGAACTAGAAGAAAGCCATTGGCGGTGGTGAACATTGAAATCACCTAATATGATGATTTCAGAGAAAGGAGAAGAAGAGAGAATGTGCTCTATTTTGGAGTTTAAATAGTCGAAGAATTTAGCATAGTCAGTAGAATTAGGAGATAAATAAACTGAACAAATGAATTTAGTCGTAGAGTGGCAAGAGAGAGCCTAAGCCATAAGGTGGAAAATTCGGAAGACTCCAAATTAGAGACACGAGAACAAACGACATCGTTGCGCACATATATGCACAACAACCGCCTTTGGCTGAAAATTGAGGATAGAGACAGTAGGAGGAAACAGAATAGGGTTTGCTATCAGAACGCTCAAACATCTGAGTTTCGGTCAAGAATAAGAGGTGAGGTGAGGTCTAGAAGAAGAGAGGTGATGTTCAACAAAGTGGAAATTAGAGTGCAGACCGCGAATGTTGCAGAAATTAATGAAAAAAATAGACCGTGCATATATATATATATATATATATATATATATATATATATATATATATATATATATATATATATATATATATATATATATATATATATATATATATATATATATATATATATATTAATATTTATATTCTTACTATAAATACATTTTCTATTTATATCTATGAAGTAAAAATTTTGAAAAAATTTTCATTCATTATTATCCTAACTATATATTAATATTTATTTTCTTATTTTTATGTAAATCTTTGAAATTTCTTTAATATATTAATTAATTTTAAAAGTTAAATTTTGTTTGAGATTTCAAATAAAACCAAGGGTGGATAGATAGCCTCTATGATAATCTATGTAAATTTAGGGTGGATCACCTCTTTGAAAATTTACGAAAATCTAGGGTGGATCACGTCTATGAAAGTCTAGGGTGTATCACCTCTATTCAAAATCTAGGGTGTCTCACCTATATGAAAATCTGAGAAAATCTGGGTGGATCACCTCTATGAATATCTACCAAAAGTTAGGGTGGATCACCTATATGAAAATTAAAAAAATCTAGGGTGGATCACCTCTATGAAAATCTATTAAAATCCAGGATGGATCATCTCTACGAAAATCTACAAAAATCTAGAGTGGATTACCTTTATGAAAATCCACAAAAATCTAGGATCACCTCTATGAATATCTCCAGGATGGATCACCTCTACGAAAATCTACAAAAATCTAGAGTGGATTACCTCTATAAAAATCTACAAAAATCTAGAATGGATCACCTCTATGAAAATCTATTAAAATCTTGGGTGGATCACCTCTACGAAAGTATCGCAAAACCGGTACAGAGATCGTTGCAAGTTACTTCAAAAATTCGATACAAAAAATTACTTTTAAAATGTTATTAAAATCGTGTGTTGTTATTTCTTGTAACTTTAGTTGAATGGGAAATTATGGTAGATAAATTTATGTTTTATTATTTTAATCTCTGAAGATGTTTAGTTACAAAAGTAGTTTAATGTTTATTTTTAATTGGTAATAAATATCAGAAAGTGATTTCTTTTAATAAATAAAAGCAATAATATTACTAATAGGAAATTTAAATGAAATATATATATATATATATATATATATATATATATATATATATATATATATATATATATATATATATATATATATATATATATATATATATATATATATATATATATATATATATATATATATATATATATATATATATATATATATATATATATATATATATATATATATAATATATATATATATATATATATATATATATATATATATATATATATATATATATATATATATATATATATATATATATATATATATATATATATATATTCGTCTTTGCCTCTCTACTTCGACCTTACCTTCTTGCTGGAAACGTGCTCTCATTCAGCCTGTGCCGAAGAAAGGGAACCCCTCTCAACCCTCCAACTACCGTCCTATTTCTTTGACCTCCGTTCTCTCTTAAAGTTTTCGAATCTATCCTTAACAGGAAGATTTGGAAACATCTCAGTTCTTCTAATCTTGTCTCAGATCGCCAGTATGGCTTTCGTAAGAAACGCTCTACGGGTGATCTTCTTTCCCTTCTCTCTGACTCTTGGTCCTCCGCTCTTCGGCATTTCGATGAATCTTTTGCTGTCGCGCTGGACATATCGAAAGCCTTCGATAGAATCTGGCACAAAGCTTTGATTTCTAAACTTCTCTCTTTCGGTATCTATCCTTCCCTCTGTGATCTTCTCTCCAATTTCCTTTCCGGTCGTTCTATAGCAGCTGTTGTAGACGGCCACCGTTCTTCCTTTAAATCTATCAATAGTGGTGTTCCTCAGGGTTCTGTCCTATCCCAACACTTTTTCTACTTTTCATTAATGACCTTCTCTCTATTACCTCATTTCCTATCCACTCCTATGCTGATGACTCCACCCTTCATAATTCCTTCCAGTTTGAAAAACATCCCACCCAACAGCAGTTGATAGACTCGAGAAGGGTAGCCTTGGAACAACTAACCTCTGATCTTTCACTTATTTCAAATTGGGCAGATAAAACATGGTTGTTTTTAATGTCTCAAAAACTCAATTCCTTCATCTCTCCACTCGACACAATCTTCCACACAACTATGATATCTTCTTCGAAAACACACAACTCAAGCCTTCATCTGTTCTTAATAATCTTGGTGTTTCTTTTTCTCGAGATCTTTCTTGGAAAGATCACATTACTTCTCTTTCTAAACAAGCTTCTAAGAGGTTGGGTGTTCTGAGGCGCCTTCAGAATTACTTCACGCCACTCCAGTTGCTTGCTCTGTATTGGGGTGTTGTTCGACCCTGTGTGGAGTACGCTTCGCACATCTGGGGTGGTTCCACACACACGGCTCTCCTAGAGAAGGTGGAGTCTAGGGCTTTTCGTCTCATCAACTCTCCTGCTCTTACTAACTCTCTTCAATCTCTTTCTGCCCGTCGAATTGTTGCGTCACTCTCTCTTTACTATCGCTATTACAACAGACACTGCTCTTCTGAACTCTCTCGTCGCATACCTCCTCCATTGAGAAGAGCTCGTGCGACACGCCTTTCTACACAGTCTCATCCTTTCTCTGTCCAACTCTCCGACCCCAGACTTAACCGCTATGCTCAATCTTACATATACTCTACTGGTAAAGTCTGGAACACACTTCCTTTATCTGTTTTCCCAACTTCCTTTGACTTGCATACTTTCAAACGCGGTGTATCTGGACACGTCGGCCTCCATCGACCATGAAATAGATCTTTCCCAACTCCGGTGGAATTTGGTAGGCCTCTGGCCTTTACCCACGGGAGGATATATATATATATATATATATATATATATATATATATATATATATATATATATATATATATATATATATATATATATATATATATATATATATATATATATATATTATAATATTATATTATATTATATATTTATATATATTATTTATAAAAATATTTTTAATTTTCTATTAATTAAAATTTTACTCAAAGGCAAAATAAAATGAAAAATCAATTAAAAACGCTTTCAATCGAACAATAAAAAAAACATTAAAAATTGATTCCATAAATAAAAAAAACGTAAAAAACTTATAAAATATAAAAAATAGATACTAATGGAAAAAAAAATAAATAAAAAAATAAAATCTGAATTCTAAGTATTTCAATATTTTTTACTTCAAAGTTTAAAAATAGAAACAGAAAACAGATTCTAGTGATTATATATATATATATAATATATATATATATATATATATATATATATATATATATATATATATATATATATATATATATATATATATATATATATATATATATATATGCTACTACCACTCACGGGCATAGCCCTTTTCAAGGAGGAGGCATAATTAAAAGATAAAAGAAAACCCACCCAGTCTAACGTAGATCTATCATTTCGGCACAGACAGACGATATAAAGAGAGGTAGGTTAAATACAGCAGGAAAAACAGAAGAAGGTAGGGAGTTCCACAGATCAGATCTGGCTGTAAAGAAGGATGTACCACAACGTACAAGATTAGAGTTGGCAAGGCTCACACAAAGTCCATGTACAAGCAAGACACCCCTTGTGCTGCGAGAGCTACGCAGTAGTGGTGGAATGCGAAAGGTCAGGTCCCCCGATCACCTGCCGTTGTAGTACTTATAGAAAAAAAAAAGTGAGCAAAAGTGACGTCACGTAGAAAGAGGGTCAAGGGAGTTTGAAAGTAAGGGACAGTTCATTAGTCTTTTAGCCTTAGACACTCAATCCTATCTAAAAGAAGGGTGGAACCTGAACCACCTTAATTGTGAGAACAGTATTCTATGAAAGGAGATAAGTCCCTTATATAATTGATGTAACTGTTCAGATGAAAAAAATTTCCACAATCTGAACAAAACCGTCAGCTTTTTAGAGACCACCTTAGTTGTGATATGAGCTTTCCAAGATAATTTGTTGTTTATGTTCAGACCAAGAATATTTATGTTGTTCACAGGTAAAACGGGAGGACCATCGAAGGAGAGAGGAAAGTTGGGAAGTGTTTTTGAGAGCGAGATGTAAAAAAAAAGTTTTCAAAATGTTGAATTTCATAAGGTTGCTATGACCCTACCGGTAAATTCCATAAGAATGAACAGAGTTAAAAGTACAGCTGAAGAGGTCATTGATGAAAAGAAAGAAAAAAGTAAGAAATGAAACAGAACCCTGAGAAACACCACAATTAATAAGGAAAGAAGAAGCAGTCGTTCCATCAACAAATACTGATATGGGGCGATTAGAGAGTGAACTAGACCTGAGTAAGCAAAGAGTTTCTAATGCTTAGGGAGCAATGACGCATGCCATACCCAGTCAAAAGCCTTAGATATGTTAAGCGCCACCACAAAAGACTCCCCGTAGTCCCTAAGGGTAGATGACCATATATATATATATATATATATATATATATATATATATATATATATATATATATATATATATATATATATATATATATATATATATATATATATATATATATATATATATATAATATATATATATATATATATATATATATATATATATATATATATATATATGAGGAATGTAACAAAAAATACGCGGAAAAATGTTACTGTACAAACACATCAAGCATTTTTCACGATAAAGCATTATTGATAATTTCTCCAATCTATATTATGAAATCAAACAAGTTATTTCATTCTCTTATTTACCGGTTATTGTGTAGTGCAGGTGCCATTAAAAATCATAAATTTTTTTACTTCATGAAATAACATGAAATCTGAGTTGAGGGTCGTCCTAAAATTCCTTTTTAAGCTTTGGTGGACAGCTTCGCAAATCATTGAAGGTTTGCAAAAGGTTTTTGGAGATCTTAGAACATCTACCCTAAAGTCTTCATCTCGCCTCATCTGACTGTTTCTTGTTTTTTAAACTGAAGGACTAAATCAGAGGTATACGATTTGAGAGTGTGGACCAAACAGAAAATGGCGTTTCAGATGTTTCAAAACTAAGAGCGGAACATTGTTTAGAGAAGGGTTAAACTGATAAGAACATTGCCTTCAGAAGCTTATTGGCTTAGAGGGAAGCTACGTTGATAAATAACTGCTTTATGATTATGTCTGTTTATTAAAAAAGAAATTATTGATTTTTTTTTTCCTGTGAACTATATGATATATATATATATATATATATATTATATATATATATATATATATATATATATATATATATATATATATATATATATATATATATATATATATATATATATTATACTATATATATATATATATATATATATATATATATATATATATATATATATATATATATATATATATATATATATATATATATATATATATATATATATATATATATATATATATATATATATATATATATATATATATATATATATATATATATATATATATATATATATATATATATATATATAGGGTGGCCATTAGTTATAGAGGTGAAAAATAACTTTCCCCAAACATTCCAAGCCGCACCTAGAATTGTTACATATGGCACATATTTTTGTTTCCTAAAATTTCAGCGACATTAGGTAAGAAGAACACGTGATCCATTTGAAGCAAAGCTTTAATAATATTTGAAAATTCTATTTCCATAGACAAATATTATGATATGTTATTTCGTACTTTAAAATTTCTCAGATACTGTCGATTTCTTAGCATCAGGATATCGGTGCCTATATCTAGATACTGTACTATTTGCCAAAAAAAAAAAATGTTTCCTTCCTCATTTTTGGTATAAGCAATTTTTCATAATCTTACAATAATTTTACGCCTCGTTCAGCTTCATCGTTTACAACTTTAAGTCTGTTTACAATTTGTAATCCTTTTTAAGAAGTTTATATTGCTATTCCATTCCGTTGAATATATACTCAAGAAATTTGTGTTTAAAGAAAATTACTCAAAGAATCCTTTGAATTTCTCTTTAATGAAGTAATCTATGCCCTTATTAAGATATTTATCTAACACCTTGGTTTGAAGTGTTTTTTTACGCATTCTTCAGAAACATCGAGATTTTTCATATTTTCTACCATCAGTAGTTTTGTTTCAACTGAAACATTTACGTCAGAAAAAGGAAAAGGCCACTAGTTAAAGGTGATAGATACCACAAATGGTTAAAAAAAAATTTTGCAAAGCTAATTTTCTGATTTTCTCTTATATATCCTTATACAAATAAAGGTTAAATAGGAACGTCAAATCTTGATATGGAGTTTCTGTCGCAATAGGCGAACGAAGCCATACCATACAAACAACGAACAGACACACACCTCTAAAACTATTTATTTCATTTCTGGAGTTTTTAAATTGATTTCGGAAAAGGAAATTTTTGAGGCAATATATGGCTTTAACTATCCATCTGAGATAATGATTGGCTCCTGGGATTCTATAAGAGTATCCTCAAGGAGAACATCTTTCAACGAAAATTGTCGTAAGTTCAACAAGTTCCCTATAATCTTCTCAAACCTGTTTTTCTTTAAGAGTTCTCAAAGAAGACTCATGGAGAACTTCAGTATTTGGCAGGTTTTCTTTGATGTATGTGTCTGTTATACCTAGTCTGCTTGACAAGTATTTCTTGAGATTTCCCAGCTCGGTTCCACTTTTGTATTGTCATAGCTCGAGAGGTAGCGCGTTTGCTTACCATCTCCATCTAAGAGGTCGCTGTTTCGATTCCCAGTTTAGCAGACTTGAAAATTTAAAATATTTTGATCCACGAGCAGTTAATGGATATATATACATATATATATATATATATATATATATATATATATATATATATATATATATATATATATATATATATATATATATATATATATATATATATATATATATATTGCCTTTCAAGCGTGTGAACCATCAACATTGCTTATCGAAGCGTTCTCTACTAATGATCTTTTTGTCTATTTTTAGCCCTCATTATGGCTCCTAAGATGAAAAAGTTGATATTGATAGCGGTAAAAAGAAGCATAAGCAAATTACTGTGGAAGTAAAGAAAGAACTTACAAGCAAAACATGATAATAACATTCGTGTTTTAATACAGGAATAATA
>SEYY01003482.1:27500-30000 GCA_009176605.1 Armadillidium nasatum
ATATAAATAATATATTTATAATTATAATAACGAAAATAAAAAAATAGGCTTACATATCGATTCTATCGATATAAAAAAAATACGACGCTGGTCATAGTTTACACAACTTTTTTAACGTATGGCCAAATCCTAGACAGTTCAAACTGAAAAAAAAGTGATCGACAGATTTTTTCAAAAGAATCGACAGTTTGACCTGTCGACTATTTTCCCTGTCGACGTTTTGGGTACAGTTTCCATATTGCAAGTTAAAGTTAACAATATTTACCATTTTTCTTTCTGCAAAAAAAAAAAAAAAAAAAAAAAAAAAAAAAAAAAAAAGAAAAAAAAAGGATGTGAAAAAATAAATGAAAAAAAAATAAGCGTTTTATTTTGACCTTGGAATCTGAAATATAAATATTAATTTTTTTTAACTTTTGAACCTATTTTAAAGTTTTAAAGAAAACAAATGATGTTTTTGGAGCATTAGCTGTATAGTCAACCATTGTAAAATTTTCCCACCTATCCCACTGGATTTGTTTGATTATCAGCCTCAACATCCTAGCGATAAATTTCCCGAGAAAAATTGGAATTAGTATTGACACCTTGAAGTTACCCAAGTTAAGAAATTGTCTGCTGAATATCTGATGTCAGTTGTAATTCATAACTTAAATGATAATTCATATTGAAAGTTTTAAAAGTGCAGTAGATAAAAAAAAAAAAAAAAAAAAAAAAAAAATAAATAAATAAATAAATAAATAAATAAATAAAAAAAAAAAAATTTTTTTTAAAATTTGAAATTAGAAATGAGTTAAAATGCTTTTGGAGAGCAAATTAAAAAATTTTAGGTTTATTTTATATATTCTAAAATCAATAATTTAAAATCATATATATCTTTCTCTCAAAATTATTTCTAAATCAGTACATAAGTTGTTGGTTCTCAAATTTAAGTATTTGTTTAGTTCCCTATAAGGAGAGATATAAAAAATAAAATACATGTACAGGAAATTTAAAAGGAAAAAAATCTACTCCTCCTAATTTTGAGTTGCAGGTTCTAAAGAAAAACTTAAATTTGTCAAAAATATTTATTTAAGACTTGTCTAGATGACAACATTTATCCAAATATTTAATTATTACTTCTACAACTTTAACACAAAGATAATATAATTTTGTGTAGCTTTTAATGACAACTGGTAATGCGCATTGTTTTGAAGTCTTGACAATAGTAATTTTGATAAAAATTTATTTGTATTTTTAGTAAATTTTTATTTCAAGCTAAAAATACAAAAAGTAAAACTCTTACATTCCTGAAATATGTAAAGTATGTTTGAAGTGAAGTGAAGTGTTCGTAATTTGAGATCTGTGGTAATGCTTTCAATTTAGCATTTTCTGAAAGGAATTTTGTTTTATATTATAATTTTGATATTGACTAAATTGAATCTAAAGTTTTCCCTATTACCTTTACTTTCTTTATGAGATTTAACTATGAATCAAATTTCATAAAATTATTGGTCGAATGAGAAGCCTGTTTTGATCTAAGTTGCAATAGCAGCATTAACTCATTTTATTTATTTTTATTTTTATTTATTTTTTTTTTTACTTTGAATTTAAAATTATAATTTATTCTATTTAACTATTATTTTCCTATCCTCCTTGAAGGATATATCATTTTATTTCTCTTTTCAAAGCGGACTTCTCTTTCGAGAAAAAAAAAAAAAAAAAAAAAAAAAAAATTGAAAGAAAAGAATCCTGACAAAAAAAAAAAAAAAAAAAAAAAAAAAAAATGCAAATAAAATTTGTAGCACAGATAAAAAACATAAAATTAGATGCTTCCTTCCCTACCCATCCCCACCTCTCTCCCTCCCAAACACCCCAAAAAATGGCTTTAAGAGTCTTTGAAAACATTCCGGGCATGAAACGGATTTTATTTAATTGAATTTACTTTCATAATCCAATCCCCTTTATGCTTACAGACCCTCACATATATATATATATATATATATATATATATATATATATATATATATATATATATATATATATATATATATTATATATATATATATATATATATATATATATATATATATATATATATATATATATATATATATATATATATATATACAGTGGTCCTCCAAAAAATATGCATTTTAAAATTATCAATAACTCGATAATTATCCAATGTAGATAGTTCAAAATTACACAAGAGCATAATTGATGGTTTATTTATATATGAGAAAATTTAAAAATTCTACCTTTATTTCTTGATTTCTTGATGATTTTTTTTTCAAGTTGTATAAAAAGCTTAATTTCCATTGATTTTATTTCAGAAATTTATATCCTTGAGATAATGCTTTTACCGAAGAAGATAAAATTCTTATTAAACATTATCGAATGGAGAAGAAGTATGGCAGAATGAAATTATTACATGAATTCCCTCACAAAGGATGGACTTTAGGGAGGTTTAGACACTCTACTAAAGAAAATTGATGAAACTGCAAGCATTAAACGGGAAGCCCGA
>SEYY01003483.1:0-12500 GCA_009176605.1 Armadillidium nasatum
CTCGTAAATCTTGAGCCTCCAATTGGGCTATGCCTTGATGCAAATATTGACTATAGCAAAGGAAGAAACAAAACAAATTTTTTTGTTGTGAAATCATAGAATAAAACACTATCTGAGAAAATGTTTCTTATAGTAATGTCAAAAGGTTAACATTATTATGAACAAACATTCTGAAACTTAAATATTAATTTAAATCCTGCTCACTCTTCTGAAATAATAATAATAATAATAATAATAATAATAATAATAATAATAATAATAATAATAATAATAATAATAATAATAGTAATAAAGTCTTTCGAACTGTAGTGAATTAGCAGCGCTACTACTACTACTAATAGCATTAATAATAATAATAATAATAATTATAATAGTTATAAGGTCTTTCGAACTGTAATGAATTAGCAGCACTATTACTACTACTAATAGTAATAATAATAAATAATAATAATAATAATATGAAAAAATCGTTCTTTTTGTCGAGATATAAAAAACGTCGATACTTAAAAATTTTGATTTGGCTGCCATTTCGAATTCGTTGCAAAAATTTTTATAATATTAATTAATACGGAAAAAAAATCATTTTGTCATTTAAATATATTGACTTAAGTATTCTTTGAAAAGTTAGTGTTCAATAAACAGAAAAATTCCTACGAGTTTTTTTTTTTTTTTTTTTTTTTATGAGGAAGAATTCTTCGTAAAATCGCATACCAAAATATTAGTTCTGAAGATGCGTGATTTTGAAGAGCAAATAGGATGATAAAAAATAGTTCGTAAAAAGACAACTAAATATTAAGAATTTATGACTGAAATTTACAAACGACTCTTGCCCAATTTTTTTTATTTTTTTTTTTTATTTTTTGGAAATTTTTATACACATAAAATTTTAAAACATTATTATATTAAATAATTTAATATTATATTGAATAATTTGCACTTTTGTATATTATCTGTATCAAAGATTTGAAAAAATTAAAAAGAATAATTTAACAAACGGAAGTTTACAATTTATAATTAGAATAATTTATGAAGACACTAATTAATTAATTAAATAATTAAATAATTTATTAAGTCCCTAAACAAATTTCTCCATGACTTTTTTTTTGGCAAATTTATATTTGTAAGAAAAACATGACGAATAAAAATCCTTTCTTATTATATCTATGTCCATTTATATATATATATATATATATATATATATATATATATATATATATATATATATATATATATATATATATATATATATATATATATATATATATATATATTATATATATATATATATATATATATATATATAATATATATATATATATATATATATATATATATATATATATATATATATATATATATATATATATATATATATATATATATATATATATATATATATATATATATATATATATATATATATATATATATATATATATATATATATATATATATATATATATATATATATATATATATATATATATATATATATATATATATATATATATATATATATATATATATATATATATATATATATATATATATATATATATATATATATATATATATATATATATATATATATATATATATATATATATATATATATATATATATATATATATATATATATATATATATATATATATATATATATATATATAGTGGGCAGAGCCTAAGAGGGTGTATTAAGATGGTTTGGGCATATGTGTAGAAAGTAGAGGTGGACCGGATAGTAATTTTTTACTATCCGCGGATGCGGATGCGGTTGCGGATATTCAATTGCGGATATCCGCAAATGCGGATGCGGATGCGGATAGTTTAATTTTTTAAAGTTTTCTATAGATTTTTGGAATTTTAAATATAATATCCAGAATTTATGTTACCAGGGTATGGGACGGGGTTCCAACTCTTGAACACCCCACCAACCTCTTTCCCCAACCTTAACCCATTTTGAAAAAGGTTATATATATATATATATATATATATATATATATATATATATATATATATATATATATATATATATATATATATATATATATATATATATATATATTATATTATATATATATATATATAGCCAGTAATTCAGTATTACCTTCACACTTCACAGTTTCACATATTCCAGTTGAAGTTAATAATTGGTAAGTTATTTTTTAGAAATAAAAGCTTTTGGGCTCTTTCAGGTGAAAGTTTGGTTCGCTTTTCGTCGTAAATGAGGCCTGCACAACTGAAAAGACGCTCACTAGCAACACTAGTTGAAGGACATGCTAAATAATTCCTTGCCAGCTCAGCAAGAAAAGGGAAACTTTTGCAATTATCTCTCCACCAAACCAGTTGGTATTTATCTGCCTCCAAACGTGGGAGTTTCAGATAATTTTCAATAATCGATATTGTATACCTTTGACACTTCTGACTGTGATTCTTCATCGCTGCTGGAAGCTAGAAGATCTTTCATTGATTTAGCAATGCTTAAGCTAACAGATTTTGTTTCTTTTGTATCTGAGAGCTTTTGCTTTTTCTTGAAAGGCGTTATTTTATGTTTCTACCATCTCATCGCATAAGCATCCTAATTGAATTTTAACATTCTGAGAAACAAGCGGTTTAAAAAATTTTGTTTTGTACCTAGGATCTAAAAAGGTTGCAATTGTATAAGCATCATCATTTTCCAGGTTTTCAAATCTGTCGTTCATCTCCTTCATTAATGTTTCAGTCATCCTTGAAACTTCCTTAGGCTTAATAATTTTTGTTAACACAACTTTCAATGTTGAAACAAGTGGTATCACATCTGACAAACATGATTCAGCTGAACTCATAATTTACTTATAATTTTTTACTATCCGCGGAGGCGGATGCGGTTGCGGATATTCAATTGCGGATATCCGCGGATGCGGATATTGGAAAAATGATGCAGATATCCGCAGTTGCGGATGCGGATGCGGATATCCGGTCCACATCTAGTAGAAAGGATGAGAAATAGTAGGTGGGTTGAGTGATGAGATCCGAGGTAGAGGGAGGAAGGGGTGGGGAAGGCCGAGGTGGAGGTTGATGGATGGGGTGAGGGAGATATTGGTGGTGGGAGAGGTTTGAATGTGGACGAAGGTAGGAGAGTCGAGGAGGACAGAGTGAGATGGAGGGCAGTGGTGAGGGGGAGGGGAGATAGAGTGTGGGTGTTTGGGTGTGAGAGAACTGTGATGGGCAACACCCCACGAGAGTGAGGAAGGTGAATGGTAAAATAAAATAAAATAAAATAAAATAATATATATATATATATATATATATATATATATATATATATATATATATATATATATATATATATATATATATATATATATATATATATATATATATATATATATATATATATATATATATATATATATATATATATATATATATATATATATATATATATATATATATATATATATATATATATATATATATATATATATATATATATATATATATATATATGTACACAGTTATTAACGTTTGCTGTCATGTTCGAAAGGAACAATTTGTCTTTATTGATCAGAAATATTTTTGAACTGTTTAATGAATGAAATCTTGAATTTTGCAACATAATCGACCTATAATAATTATATACAGCACACACACACACACACACACACACACACATATACACACATATATATATATATATATATATATATATATATATATATATATATATATATATATATATATATATATATATATATATATATATAGTATATATATATATATATATACATGTGTGTGTGTGTGTGTGTGTGTGTGTGTGTGTGTGTGAATGAATAAATATTTGTCGGCTCTAACTTTCTTTATCCGCTTTCCTTCTTCTTGCTTCTTTTGAAGGTTCGTTGCAGCTTTACTTTCTACTTTCTTCATATCATTGGTTCTAATTCTACTTTAGACAATTCCATTGCAATTCTCCTTCTCCATTACTCTGAAACTCATTTACTTATAACATTGTATTTTCCCCAAAAGATATAATCCTGTTCTCTCTAAGAATCAAAATATGGTGTTAAGTTCAGCTAGTATCCCAACTATGGTTTTCAAAAATAGGTATTCCGAGCTTTCACACTGCCTAAGAAATCTGCTTTTACTCTGCCTATCTTCCATGACCTCTTCTTCTTCCTATAATTGTTCGTCATCAAAGCTTATAAAAACACTGGTAAAATTATTATTTTAAGCTGAATTGGTTTATAATTGATACTGTGTATCTGATTAATTTTTTATGTAATAAAAATTAATCAGATATACAGTAAAAGAAAGATAGAAGAAAAACTTAGACTTTTTTTAATACTTTTTTTTTAATATAATTAAAAAAATAAAAGGAAAGTATAAGTAACCATTTACTTCAGAAGGCAAAAAAATGAAGACTATTTTGCCCATATCAAAAGTATTACTTAGTAATTTAGATCACTGTTATAAATTTAGGACAATGAGGAATCCATATTATTGCAGCAAAAAAAGTAAAATAAATTCAAAATGGCTTGGTAAATAAATAACAAAGGCTTATTTTGATAATCACAAATATTTTTAGATTTGTCTTTATTTATTTTCTTGATAAAAGTTTTACAGGAAAAACGATAATATTTGTTCAAAAAATTGCTTAATTAATGCTGTTTGTCCACGAATCTCCCTATCCCTCTGACCTACTGTATATACGTTAGTATGTATATTTATACTGTGTTTTGCCAGCTGTACGTGATAAATCGGTTTATAACGTAATTAGACTCAATAATGAAGAAAACCGTGGCTCAAACGGTAGAGTGCTTGACTCACGTGCTTGAGGGCTAACGGTTCGATCCCACTTGGGGATACTTGGTATATACTACCTAGAAAAGTTCCTCTCCTAGAATAGGGTAATGTCCGTAAGATGCGAACTTTATATTAAAAAAAAACAAAAGATTAAAATATATGTATGAAAAATCTAAAATTCAAACTTAATTAACCAAGTGTTAATAATATCAATATCAGTAGTAAACAAAATATTTTAAAAAGAAGCTAAAATATCAAATGTTACAAATATATGTTAATTCAAATCTATATTAACAGTAAAAACAATGAGTGAGGTTTTTCGATAACTGGTTTGTTCTTATTTCGTAACGAAACTAAGATCAAGTCTTTGATAAACAAGGAGACATTGTGATGTTTGAAAGATTGTTTTAAAATCAAAGAATTCATTTTCTCTACCACTAAGTTATTTTCTTTAGGGTTAAGAATTAAATTCCTAAAACTCTTAACTCTTTTGTTATAGAACTTGCAGTCAAGAGCATAAAAAAATATTAAATAACCTTTTTTTACTTTTCCTGTAAGGGTGTTAGGAAAATAATGCTTTATTTTTTGACCGAATAAAGGATGAAAAGAAAGATTTGTCATGTAAAATTCTAAACTTTATGAGTAAACCAATAAAAGGTTAAAAATCTGTTAAAAAATCAGAAAGTTATTACCGGTTGTAGATTTTCAGATTACTTTTAAGCTCTATTACTCATTCAACTGTACCTAAAGAAAAAAAAACTCTCTCAACCTTCAAACTATCATCATATTGCTTTATCTTCTTTCAAAGTTTTTCAAATATTTCTTTTCTGGAATATTTGGAAAAAATCTTACCGCTTTTAATCTTATCTCAGACAGATAAAATAGTCTCTATAAGGAACTTATGACTGTTGATCTTCTTCCCCTTCTCTCTGACTTCTAAGTTTTTCCTCTTCGGCATTTCTGTGAATCATTTGGTATGGAGTTTGACATATTAAAATATTTCGAAAGTTTGGAACCAAACTATGATTTCAAAACTTCTCTTTTTTGGTATTTACCTTTCATTTATAAATATCTTTCTTGATTTCCTTTCCAGTCACTTAATAGAATCTTTCATTCTTTAAATTTATTAGTACGAATGTTCATCAGCTATGGCCGGTCATCTCTCTAATACTTTTTCTAATTTTCATTAATGACCTTCAATCTCTCACTTAGTTGATCATTTATGAACTTTTATACCGGTAACTTACTTCTTTACTTATTATCTTTTTGAAATGAATCATCTATGACCTCATTAATACTAACATGGTGGCCTTTCTCGTTTTGCTATTTGGGTTGGAAAAAATCTGGTTGTTTTTCAAGTTTTAAAACTCATTCCTCATTCTATCTATTCTGCATAATCTGCCGTACAACTTTAATATATTTGTTTGAAAATTCTTAAAATTTGAACATTCTTTGGTCATTAAGATTCTTGTTGTTTACTTCGCTTGTGATAATTTTTTAAAAGTATCAGATTTTTCTCATTAGACAAACTTCCAAAATGTTAAATGTTTAAACCACCTTCGGAATATCTTGGTGCCAACCGCAGTTACTATTATGTAGGTACTGTTTGTCTTTGTGAGGAGTATACATCATAAATCTACGGTAGTTCTACTTTCACAGCTCTACTTGAAAAGATGAAATCTATTCCACCAAAGGTGATATCAATATATATATATATATATATATATATATATATATATATATATATATATATATATATATATATATATATATATATATATATATATATATATATATATATATATATATATATATAGCCTATATAAATAAAAAATGAATATAAATTCCTCAGAAGACGTTAAACACCAGTGTTTAAGTGAAGAGAAATTCTCAGCACAAATAATAATATTGATTACAAAGAAAAATGTACATGTACAACTACAGATGAAGAGGCAATAGTACTCCATGAAAACTAGGATAAGGCCTTGTCTATCTGGATAACTCTGAGGAAGTGATAGAATTCAGTAACGTGCAGAATTCTCAACTTCTTTGACCTTCCTTATCGTCATTGTGATTTTGGTCCTCAGTGATAATTTTATTGTTTGTGTCTCGACTTAGAAAGTTTATGTGGTCTACTACGAGATAAAAAGAACAGTAAAAAGAGACAGAATTTTGAGATATTTTATTTAGAGAGTAGGTATATGTAGAAGTTTGGTTTTAATAAGCTGAATTGAATAAAGTTAAATCAAATACACAAATTAGATTTTTTGTAATAGTATTGAATCTGGAAATAGAAAAAGGGAAGCAAACTTAGATGCAAAAGAGAGAGTCGGTTTGAAAAGCGCAGAACAATGGAGAATCGATTCATCTATATAATGTGTTATTATATAATGAGATTAAAAAATGATGAATGATATGATGGTAAATTAATGAAAGCTATGAATAGGAAAATGAAGAAAGAAAGAAAAGGCAATCTTTTCAACAATAAAACTGAATAAATTTGAGAGCAAATTAGACATAAATACCCATAACGACGAAGGAAATAATATGAACGTAAGTCTAGACATTAATACTGCACGGCTTGTCCAGACATAAGTCTTCAATATACAACCACCAACAATAAACCTCCCTATAGTCAAAAAGGTCATTAGAAAGTGATCACTATGAATATTACCAATTGAACTGGATTGCTTGAAACCACACTTTTGAAAAAAAAAATAATAGAATGAGATGATCCGAGAAATATTATTTAAAGATGTACCTAAATTGTCTGGAGTGAGCAGGAACATGCATGAACAAAGAGGCAAACAAGATGGAAAAAAGGTTCTACACTTCTTACATAAAACACTATCAGAGGATCATCATCACAGATTGTCGGTTAGCAAAACCAATCTGTTTCCTCAAACTGAAAAGTTTTTTCAAAAGTCGGTTGTCTATATTAAATAGCACTTATTACAGTTTAGATTGCACTCTAGCTTGTCTCTTTTGATGTTACTTTGGTATTTAAATTGGAATAATGCCAGTCCAGCAACTGCCATTACGGACGAATCTCGTTTACCACATTTGTAATTGATGGCAATTCCTTCTATCTCCAGCTATTATCAATTTATACTCACTGCGAAGAATGTATTTGCACCAGACATACCGCAAGCAAACTGATGACATTATAGTATTAGGCGCTATCGAGCATTTATGAAATATCAATCTTAATATCGATATATCGTTCATTCAAATATTGAAATGCCAGTCTATCAAAATTAAAAATGACAGCCTTTTGGTCCAATAATACGCATATCTTTTTATAATAAAAATTTAGGATTTTGTATGTAATTATTATTCAAAATTGTTTAATTCATTTACGAATATTTTATTTTTATAGCTTCAATAAAATAGAAATAAATAGAAGTCAAAAGTAACTCACTCAGGTCAGACGTTTACCATAAATGAAACTACATGAGATAAAAAGGGGGACTCGCTGTGGGGGCTGGGCCCCCCCCCCAGCGTAGGACTCCATACCCAGACTAACATGCATTTATAGGATAGTGGTGAGTAAAACCGATGATATTTTTCAGTGAAAAAAATTTAACTTGAAATAGGTTTAAAAGATGGATAATTAAAAACATACTTTATGTTGATGACTACGACCTGTCTATGTCAGATCTCAGATGTCGAATCCGAAAGCTCCATGGATACTTTATAATCCGACAATGTCTTCGAATAAGAGAAAGAATAAATATTATTTTTTATTTTTAGTGCATGTGTTCATATTGAATGTTTCTTTTATACACTGAAAGAAAATTTAAATTTTTTAAGAAAAATATATTATTTATTCGTTCTCCATAACATTTATTTTTCTTACTGAATCAATCATATGATGGCATTAAAAGATGAAGTTCATGCATTTTGATATTCAAAAAAAAAAGAAGAAGAAGAAAAAGAGAGAGCCTTGAGCAAAAATGAAATATGCAAAATACCATATTTAATTTTTTTTTCTTTTTTGCAGAGAAATTTTTTTTGTGCAAATTTATCTATTCTTTGCAAAATTATCTATCTTGCAAATTTATCTATCTATCTATCTATCTATCTATCTATCTATCTATCTATATACCTATATATATATATATATATATATATATATATATATATATATATATATATATATATATATATATATATATATATATATATATATATATATATATATATATATATATATATTATTATATTATTTAATATCAATAATGCTACCTTAAAATGTCAGATATACTTTAAGTTTTTCAGTGACGCTTTTACCATTAAGTTGCCAAACAAATTGTCAAAAGCGTCTTTTATCTGTTAAATAAATTTTTCATTAATGAAATGGAAGGAAAAGTGAAGTTACTTTATTTAGCCTTTTTAATATACGTTAATTTGAATTGTGCTTTTAACTACCGAATGAAATCGTCAATTATAAAAGACTTTTTGGTAAATTTCACGAAGTTAAAAAACATGAAGAAAATTTGTTTTGTTTCTGGTATATATATATATATATATATATATATATATATATATATAATATATATATATATATATATATATATATATATATATATATATATATATATATATATATATATATATATATATATATATATATATATATATATATATATATATATATATATATATATATATATATATATATATATATATATATATATATATATATATATATATATATATATATATATATATATATATATATATATATATATATATATATATATATATATATATATATATATATATATATATATATTTCACTATCACCTTTCTCACTTTCGTGGGGTTGTGTCAGCCACAGTTCCCTCATTAACATACCTATTCCTACCTTTCATCCCCTTTCATCACCTCCCTCCATCTCACTCTGTCCTCCTCAAGTCTACTACCCTGTTTTAAACTCAAATTCATTCCACCTAAAATTTCTTTCACTCCATCCATCGATCTCCACTTTCCCCTCATCCTACCCCCCATCCACCTCGGATCTAAGTACCTTGCCCACTATTCTTTCCTGATTCATTCTATATATATGTCCAAATCATTTTAGTACGTCCTCCTCCTCTCTATCCACTACACCCTTCTTCCATCTACACTAAGGTGACCATATTTTTCTGACCAAAATTCGGGACACTTCTGAACATTGCCCCCTCCCCCAAATACACTGCCCGTAAGGGTTTTAAGGGATGTATAAAGGAGAAGAATTTTTAATATAAAGAAGAAATACGAATGTTGTTTTCGAAAACAAGTTATATGGTTTATTAGTTAAGGACATTCTACAAAAAAAAAGCATTTTTTTTCCTTCTGCTCCCATGCGCCGCGCCCTCTGGCTGTATGGCGGTGTGTCATTGCTTTCTTCTGCTGACCTGCTGAATAAATAATTTTTGCCAAATCTAAAAATCGGGGCAAATGTCTGTCTCTAAAAAAATCGGGACACGACTTAAAAAATCGGGACTGTCCCGAAAAATTCGGGACGTATGGTCACCTTAATCTACACATCTACTTTATTATTTCATTCCTAATCCTACCAATCCTTCTCAATTTACATATCCCTCTCAAATCTTTCATCTCAAAGACATTCAAATTTTTCCTCGCCCGAGCATTTATCACCCATATATATATATATATATATATATATATATATATATATATATATATATATATATATATATATATATATATATATATATATATATATATATATATATATATATATATATATATATATATATATATATATATATATATATATATATATATATATATATATATATATATATATATATATATATATATATATATATATATATATATATATATATATATATATATATATATATATATATATATATATATATATATATATATTTATTTATTATATTTTATATCATTTTTTTTTTTTTTTTTTTTTTTATTTTTATATATATATATATATATATATTATATATATATATATATATATATATATATATATATATATATATATATATATATATATATATATATATATATATATATATATATAAAGACCCAGGATGGAACTCTTTCAAGGAGGAAGGTTTCTCAGTTGAGAAGATTTTTGTTTTGGTTTCCAAAGCTACGCAGTTTTACGGTCAGGTTTACCAATTACCAAATAACGGACGTAACCAAACAATAAGTATTCTCCCATCAAACTTAAAATTTGATACTTGCCTCTTAGTTGGATCTCTTTACTCTTACAATCAAGCAATAACTTTTCAAAAAGTAAGTTTCTTAATTTTGCTATATTACACTAATACCTATTGCTCTCTCTCTTTATATATATATATATATATATATATATATAATATATATATATATATATATATATATATATATATATATATATATATATATATATATATATATATATATATATATTCCAAAGAAAGGTAGCCGTTTTGATCCTTCTAACTGTCGCTGTATAGCTCTCACTTGTATTCTGTCTATGATCTTTGAAACCCTTCTCAACTCTCATTTCTTAGATCATCTGGAATCCCATTTTATTCTTTCTGATAATCAATTTGGTTCGAGGTTTACTGGTGATATACTTTCCTGTCTCACAAACTATTGTCTTCTACAATTAAGGACCAGAAGGAAACTTGTATAGTGGTGCTTGACATTTCTAAAGGTATGGCATGCGTCATTGCTATCCAAATTCCACTCCTTCTGTCTTCCTCCTTTTCTTTGCTTACTGATGTTTAGCTTTCTTTCTAAGCGCTCTATTTAGGTTGTTGTTGATGGAGCGACTTCTTTTTCATTTTCTGACAATAGTGGTGTTCCTCAGTGTTCTGTCTTGTCTCCTACTCTAATTCTACTTTTCATTAATGATCATCTCAACTGCTCATCTAACCCTATCCATTCATATGCCGATAACTCGACTCTCCATTCTTCTACTCATTTCAAATTTGCTTCCTCTTTTGCATCTAGAGTTGCCTCTCGTCTTCATCTTCCCAATTCCATTCTTGCTTATCTAGATAGAATTTCTCAGTAGGGTCGTCTCAACCTTGTGAAATTCAACTCTTTAAAAATTCAACTTCTTGAAATCTCCCTCTCAAAGACATCTCCTAACTTTTCTATATCTTTCGATGGTTCTCCCGTCTATAATGTTGACAGAACAAACATGCTTGGTCTTCACATAAACAGAAAAATATCTTCTAAACCACAAATCACAAAGGTTGTGAGAGCTTCTTAAAAGAGATGGGAGTTCTGTTTAGACCGCTAGAATTTTTTATTTCTTCGCAGTTACTTCAATTATACAAGGACCTCTTCCTCCCTTGTATGGAGTACTGCTCTCATTTCTTGGGTGGCTCAGGTTTCACCAGTTTTTTTGATAGGATTCAGTCAAAGGTTAAAAGAGTTATAAATTGTTCTACTCTTTCTAATTCACTTTAACCTGTATCTTTGCGAATGGACGCTGGTACTGGAGGGAATTGTCGACTCGTATAAAACTCCGCATTTACGACGTCTCGCCGTTACGACGGCCTCAGCACAATGGGTGCATTGTCTGCACATAAATTTTGTGTGGACAAAGGCCCTTTCAGGCTTGTCCGTTATGTGGTTCCTTCTTCTTTCCAGTCAAATCTGTTTTGTTAAGATTTTCTCCTATCTTCTGTGTTTCCTTCCGAATTTAATCTCGATTACTTTAAAGCCCACGTCTGTGT
>SEYY01003483.1:15000-30000 GCA_009176605.1 Armadillidium nasatum
CTCATGGGCACTCCAGTGAGATCTCCTATGACACTAGTACGGGTATCAGTAATCTAGCCATGAAGTTTCAGATTTCTTTAGTATTTTCAGATCATATCTTTTGATTACTTTTATGACGCCTTCTTTATTAGAGAGGCAAATTAGACCACTTAATCACAAGTAAAAATTATCTGTATATTGTCTAATGGGTATTTTAAGTGCAATAGATTCAAATTCCATATATATATATATATATATATATATATATATATATATATATATATATATATATATATATATATATATATATATATATATATATATATATATATATATATATATATATATATATATATATATATAAACTTTTTACTTTTATTTTAGTTGTGTTGAAAGTGTTTTTTCAAGAATATTAATTTGAATATCATTAACATGAAAAATTTCCTAAATTTTTATTTTTTTTTAATTCAAGTCTTAAAGTTTGAACAGATTTTTCTTATATGATTTCATGTATCAATAGTACAGCGTGATACATTTTTTTCCTTGAAGTTTGTATCAGTTACTCTAGTATGATTCCAAAACGCCTTTTCCTATTTCTAATCTTAACTCTGATATTTTCAACCTTAGGTTATATTTATAAAAACCATTGAGATGAGGAATTCAATAGAACTATTCGATTATTACCAAACAACTGAAAAAGGAGATTTACACAAGACATTAATAGCTCAATGGAATCATGAAAGCCAATCTGGTCCCAGTAGTAATGAAGATTTTATGAAAAGCTTTAAAACATTTAATCCTATGAGAGAGAGGAAGAATCTCTCCGAAGTGTATTTTAACTGCGAGGTAATAGAGGTAATAAATTTATTGATTTTATTTCATAATATTCAAACAAATTTTATAAAGGCATCAAAAGGTTATTAAGAATTCAATAACTGTTACAGGATCCTGCTTATATTACTGTTGAGGGAAAGCCTGAAGGGAATGTTGTAAAAGGCCCTTATGGATACATTTGGGAATATCTTTATCAACATTTAGGATTCAGGTAAGGGCTTTTTTTTATATTTTATTCTACTTAAAGATAAGTGCAGAATTCATATATACTATATATATATATATATATATATATATATATATATATATATATATATATATATATATATATATATATATATATATATATATATATATATATATATATATATATATATATATATATATATATATATGTAGATATAGAATAACAAAATCTGAAGATGATATATATGGACTATTTAACACAGAAACCCAGTCTTGGACTGGACTAGTTCAAGATTTAATAAAAGACCGCTACAACTTATCACTTTCCCACTCAACTATAACCATTTCGAGATCTGAGGTCATTGATTATTTAATGCCTCTGAAAATGGATCAGTAAGGAGTGTTTTGTTATTACTGTAAAACGTTTACTTTTCTTTCCTTAGTTTTAATGTATAAAATTATTTTCACCTTTTAATATTTTCGAATTTTGTTTACAGCCTCAAGATGTTTTACAATTACCCGAAGGAACAACAAGAAAGAATTTTTGATTCATCATTGTTACATTACCTACAAGAATTTTCTCCATTGGTTTGGATATTAAATTGTGTTATTTTCGTATCACTTTTGATAATGCTGAAAATAATATTAAACTTTCATATGAAGGAGGATATTTGTCACTGCTTTGATTCAGTTTTAATAATATTCTCCTTATTATTAAATAAAGGTAAGCATTATTACTATAAATCAAAGTTTTAAGTGATAATGCAATTTTATTTCAATTACAAAGATTATTAATATCAAAGCTCTTCATCATTATTTTTATTTTAAAAAAAATGAAGTAAAATTTCAAGAATATTACAAACTACTCGAGCATTCTGGTAACACACTATCTAAATTCTAATTAATTCTTTGTCCTTTTAATTGGGAAAAATGTTTACAGCAATTTACTTTGAAACTTAAATACAAAATACGAGTATATATTACTTAACTTCCTTTATTGTTAACTTAAATTCATTAAGGATTTTGAAATAAAATAGTAGCTAGTTGTTGCATTTTTAGCAGTCAATTAAAATTGTCGTTCAGAGTTTTCTAGTGTTAAAAATAATGACTTTATTAAGCACTCACAAGTACACACAATGAGATGGAGTAGCTGATGTTCGTCCGATGAAATTAAGTCATTCAAAAGTTACGTTGGGCTGGAATATACCTCTGCTCTCCGAATCCCAATGGTTCATTCCATTCAATCCTCATTTATACAGAGTTTAATTCAACGTGCTTTCGACTCTATATAGGCATTTTGTTATTTACACTTCACATTCAGTATCCACATAATTAAACAGTTTTTAGAAAACTTTGTGAAAATGGTGACCACACATGCTGCCTCACAAAAGTCACAGTGATGTTGTTCAAGTCTCTCTGAGCTATATTCCTTTCATGAATATTAATATTTTGGCTTTCAATCTTGTGTCCCAATTAAGTAAATTGTTAAGCCTCATCCTTCCATTTCGATCTTTTCATCGTGCTGGAACATGCGGTCATTTAACTTTTGCCGAAAAGGAAGAAATCCTTCTTAAATCTCTAGCTATCGTCCAAACATATAGCTTATGTCATTTTCAAACTTTTTTTCCTAAAGAGAAAAATTTGGACATTTTTAAAATCTTTTTTGGCCCTCTGTGCTTCAGTTTGATTCCTAAATTTCTCTCTTTTGTATCTAGCCTTCTCTCTGCAACCTTCAATAGGATTTCCATTCCGGTCTATCTATATCAACTATTGTTGAAGGCGGCAGTACTTCCTTTAAATCTCTATCAATAGTTGTGGTCTCCAGGATTCTTTCTTATTCCGAAACTCTATCTATCATTTCCTTATCTATCCACTCTTTTTACTTTGACTCCATCCTACACTGTCCATCCATTTTGAAAGGAGTTATTCATAATTTCAAGCAACTACCAATTGGAGGGTGAAAATGTCCTTAAATCTTTCTCAGATCTTAAATTGAGAAAGAAAAAACGTTTTTTTAATGACTTAAAAATTAAGTTCTTCATTTCCTTCATTTATCTACACGATACAATCTTCCACACAACTTCTTCGTAAGCACACAACTCAAACCTTCCTCAGTCTTTATTTTTTGTATTTCCTTTTTTCGTGATCTTTCTTGCAAGGATCACATTATCTTTTTGACTTAAGAAGTTTCTAATATGTGTGTGTTTTGAGACACCTTCAGAAAATCACCATGGAAGTTGCTTGCTCTGTGTAGTGGCAGACTTTAAATAATCGAGGTTGTTCCATTCATACAGCATCCTTGAAAACAGGACTGCTGAACCAGATCAGGGATAAAAAAAATTTGCTTAATAGAAAATATTTTTCAAAATTTGTAAATTTAAGTGAAAAATAAAGAATTGTTAACAATCATTCATATTCATCATATACCTCACAAATTACATGACTTGATATAATTAATGATGGAGCAATAGTTACAGTTGGAGTGTCCCTGAGACGGACAGGAGCTGGAGCCAGGCTGGAGCTGGAGCAGGACCTGGAAATTTTAAAATAATGGAGACAGGACTAAAGAAAAAGGATAAAAAAAAATTACCCTCTTCATATCCATATTTCAATGGGTGAAGCTTACAACTTATCGATTTACTGTACAGCTCCCACAGACCCTCTTACTTCCGTTTAAGCCTTCATAATTTGTTGCATCAAACTCCTCATATTGTTTCTATCACAAACTAAACTCTGAACCCTCTAGTAGTCTACTCCATCGTACGAAACATCCTAATAAAAAGCTTACATAAATTTAGATGGAAAATACTTAAACTCTTTTTCTCCTTTCATTTCCCCACCTTCCTTTGAATTACTTACATTAAAAAGTTTTGTATCGAGTCATGTCAGCATTTGATTTGATTTGGAAATAAGTTTCTCCAATTCTGGTAAATAAACGTAGCCCTCTAATCTCTAATCTTTTCTTACCAAATGTGGGATATATATATATATATATATATATATATATATATATATATATATATATATATATATATATATATATATATATATATATATATATATATATATATATATATATATATATATATATATATATATATATATATATATATATATATATATATATATATATATATATATATATATATATATATATATATATATATATATATATATATATATATATATATATATATATATATATATATATATATATATATATATATATATAGATATATATATATATATATATATATATATATATATATATATATATATATATATATATATATATATATATATATATATATATATATATATATATATATATATATATATATATATATATATATATATATATATATATATATATATATATATATATATATATATATATATATATATATATAAATATATATATAAATAAAAAAAAAAAAAAAAATATATATATATATAATATATATATATATATATATATATATATATATATATATATATATATATATATATATATATATATATATATATATATATATATATATATATATATATATATATATATATATATATATATATATATATATATATATATATATATATATATATATATATATACAGGATGTACAGGAAAGTTCCAAACTATTTCCGGAAGAATTTTTTTCTTGACTTCTTCATTGACGTTTTTCCTCTTATTTTCTCATTACGCAAGTTTTTTGATTTCTTCTTTGGCAATCGTCATTCGGCAATTTCCTTTCAAGGATCTCGAAGGCCTTTATGAGAACAAGGAATACAAAATCGCTGTGATTAAAAGTTCTGCTGCTGTAGAGATCTTACAGGTAATAGTTATTATTATTATTATTATTATTATTATTATTATTATTATTATTATTATTATTATTATTATTATTATTATTATTATTATTATTATTATTATATTTTATTATTATTATTATTATTATTATTATTATTATTATTATTATTATTATTATTATTATTATTATTATTATTATTATTATTATTATTATTATTATTATTATTATTATTATTATTATTATTATTATTATTATTATTATTATTATTATTATTATTATTATTATTATTATTATTATTATTATTATTATTATTATTATATAAAAAACTAGTGAAATATACGTACCCTAAAATCTAATAGCTTGTTTAATATACCATGCTCTTTCTATTTACAATCTTTACTATTATTTTCTTATCATGTATTTTACTATTATAATTGTTTCATAACGAACACACACACATACACACACACGCCCTCATATTTAACTCCATAGAAGGGTATAGAGGTGCTTAGCCGTTTAAAGGCAGCCGCATTCTTGGTAAAACCCATGAAGCTGTCAACCGCTCTATTACACTACTATTCAGCAGTGCAGTCTATCACAGCATCAGCGAGGAACAAACACACACACACACATACACACACACACAATGTTTCCATATTCTTGTGAAATATAAATACCCTAAAACGTAAGAGCCTATTTAATATATCATCATGTTTCTATTTATCATCTTTAATCTTTTCTTTATTATTTATCTGTCTCGCAACTGTATTTATACCTATCAAACACATGCAAGCAAACACACACACACACACAAACACAAACACATTTGATGTTTCCATGGTAACTGATTTCATTTTCATTTTCATAGTAATTCACTTATTGCACTCTTTATTCCAATTTATTATTATTATTATTATTATTATTATTATTATTATTATTATTATTATTATTATTATTATTATTATTATTATTATTATTATTATTATTATTATTATTATTATTATTATTATTATTATTATTATTATTATTATTATTATTATTATTATTATTATTATTATTATTATTATTATTATTATTATTATTATTATTATTATTATTATTATTATTATTATTATTATTATTATTATTATTATTATTATTATTCATTACATAAAAACACGCCCCCCGCATACACACACACCACACACACCACACACACAACACACACAATTGATATTGCCATAGTAACAGTCTTATTTTCATTATCATGGTTCTCCTCTTACTACACACTTTATTCAAACTTATTATTATTATTATTATTATTATCATTATTATTATTATTATTATTATTATTATTATTATTATTATTATTATTATTATTATTTCATAAACACGTTGCCTAAAACATAAAAACTTGTTTAATTCATCGCTCTATTTCAATTTACAATCCTTAGTCTTATTTTCATAACCATATTCTTTACTATTTATTTACTTGTCTCGGGACTTTGCTTCTGCTTATCTCATATCCAAACACACTTACACACACAAGCACGCACACATGCACCTATAAACTCCAAAAACACATATATATATATATATATATATATATATATATATATATATATATATATATATATATATATATATATATATATATATATATATATATATATATATATATATATAATATATATATATATATATATATATATATATATATATATATATATATATATATATATATATATATATATATATATATATATATATATATATATATATATATCAGACATACTATGGTTTAATATTATATAAAACATTATCGTATTCAGTTTATTAAATTAATTATTATTGCTCTTTTCTTTAATTATTATTATTATTATTATTATTATTATTATTATTATTATTATTATTATTATTATTATTATTATTATTATTATTATTATTATTATTATTATTATTGTTATTGTTATTATTGTTTGGATGTAATGAACTATTTAATATTATTAAAAATAAAAAAAAAAAATTAATAATAATAATAAGAATAATAACAATAATAATAATAATAATAATAATAATAATAATAATAATAATAATAATAATAATAATAATAATAATAATAATAATAATAATAAAAATAATAATAATAAAAATAATGATAAGTCCTTGAGAAGAGGTGAAATGCTAGGACCATGGTGTCTAGACCAACCAGATATATTTTTTCATTCATCAATTTCAAGAAAAAGGTGAAAAGGTTCGGATATATTTACCAGGAAAGTTAAAAGGGGTCAGAATAAGTGAAACATACATGTAAATGACAGGGTTTGGTTATGAAAAGTAATGATAAGAACAATGGTCTTTATCAGGATGGGTTTGTGTTTCCATCCATCAATGTTACAAGAAAGGTTACAAAGGTTAGCAAGTATTTACCTGCCATATGAAAAGGGATTTAATAATAATAGTATACATGGAAAAAATGTTTTAACTGCTAATTATTTCGAAAAGGGAGTGTGGTTAATACTGTATAATGTTTTGTAATAATGACCTCCCCGGTGCTTGGGTGAATATCGTCAGTTTGTGTTCTGTTTGCGTGAAGCTTGGTTTGACACGGTCTCTGTGGAATATTTCGGTATGTATAATAAATTTTTTTTAATCTTATATAGTGAAATTATATATATATATATATATATATATATATATATATATTATATATATATATATATATATATATATATATATATATATATATATAGTGTTATGTGCTTAAATTAGTGATTTTATAGAAATTCAACGTTCCATTACGCGCATATTACAAATTAGGTATATAAAATACATAGCTTAATATAAATGAACTGTTTTTGATAATGTTAATTTATTATTTTATGTAATATTTAGTAAAATTTGTCTAAAATATTTAATGAAAAACTTTTAGCTCTTAAAAATTTCTTAATTTATTTTGAACGCTAAACGAAATAAGAATTTTTAATTATTTATCTCTAAGTGAGCTTATTTTGATTTTATTTTTCAAACAGATTAACAATGTGAATAAAGATTGTATTTAAATTTGTGCCTTTTTATTTAGTTGAGTATGACGTTTTTTAGTTTATGCTTAAATGTTTTCATCGGGTAGTTAAGATACCTGATCCTGATGAGTAAATTAGCTTATGATGATGTATGTTTGTGGTTTTTCCTGTTCGATACGGAGAACTTATGGGCAAGGTTAAGGTATTAGAGAATACATATCTATCGCGTACTTATGTATGAGTATGTGTGTGTATATAATATTAAATTAAACAAAGCTAAAACTGATAACAAGCATTAAGACTAAGAGGCTGTGTGAGAGAAAGTGTAAATAACCGTATCTTAGTATGTGTTTGTCTGTTTGTCAGTGTGTTTGCGCTTGTGTGCATGTGCGTGTGCGTGTGTGCGTGAGAGTGTGCACGTTTACGTGTTTGAATGATTGTGATTACAAGAAGAAGCAGGATATTGTGTCATGATTATCACACTAATGCTTAAAGTAATTGATTTTACTTCTCCAACTGCAGCTGTCATAGTTACGATAAAGTAAGAGCGCATTAACGAGGTGATTCTCTATGGCTTGGAGGCGTACATTCCATATTCTTTCCCTTCTACTAAACCTAACAAACCTTGATTTAACTCTACTTGTTCTCGTGCCATTTGATGCAGTGACGCTGCCTTTTTGATTACCTTCTTATTTAAACTTTAAGAACTCACAAGCTCTATAAACTTTTTTCACCGTAGTAAACGCAACTTTTCTGGTTCCTCTTCTACACGTCCTTACTGGTATTTTGCAAAAATTGTTAACTCTAACTTTGCTTCTTCCTATTTTAATCCTCTAGTAACTTCTGACGTTACAACTGCTGTTTTGCCTTCTTCTAAATCTAAACTCTTCGCTCAAACTTTTACCTCTAGTTCATCTTTAGACGATTCCGGAACTATTCCTCCTAATTCAACTCCCTCCAACCCTTTTATAACTAAATTTGTAATTTTTGCTAAAGATGTCATTTCTCCTCTGTCTGAGCTTAATATTAAGAAGACATACGGCCCTGATGGTATTCCTCCAGTAGTTTTCAAAACATGTGCTTCCGAGCTTGAATTCAGCCTTGGTAAACTATTCAGTCTCTGTCTTTCTATTCCAACTTTCCCTTCTTTTTGGAAACGTGAACTTATTCAGCCTCCAATTACCTTCCCAGTTCTTTAACCTCAGTTCTTTCTAAAGTTTTCGAATCTATCCTTAACAGGAAGATTTGGTAACTTTTCATTTCTTCTAATCTTATCTCTGATCGCCAGTGTGGCATTAGTAAAAAGTGCTCTACTAGTGATTTTCTTTTCCTTCTCTGACTCTTGGTTCTCCGTTCTTTAGCATTTCGCTGAAGGTTTTTCTGTAGTTCACTCTCGACATATTGCAAGCATTCGATAGGGTCTGTCATAAGCTTTGGTTTCTCTACTTCCCTCTTTCGATATCTATCCTTTTCCCTGTAGTTCTTTCTCTGATTTTCTTTCTGGCCATTTTATAACTGCTGTTGTAGACGGCCACCGTTCATCCTTTAAATCTATTAATAGAAGTGTTTTTCAGGGTTCTGTCCTATTCCCTACGCTTTTTTTTTACTTTTCATTAATGACCTTTTCTCTATTACTTCCTCACCTATCCACTCCTATGCTGATGACTCTACCCTTCATTACTCCTTTCAGTTTGAAAGAAGTCCCTCCCAGCAGCAGTCAATTGACGCTAGAATGGTGGCCTTGGAACAACTAGCCTCTGATATTTCTCTTACTTCCAATTAGTGCAGAGAAAACATAGTTTCAATGCCTCCAAAACTCAATTCCACCCTCTCTCTACTCAACACAATCTTCCACACAACTTTGATTTGTTCTTCTAAAACACAAAAATCAAACCTTTATCTGTTCTTAATATTCTCGGTGTTTCTTTCTCTAGTGATCTTTCTTGGAAGGATCACATTGCTTCTTAGAGGATAGGTGTTCTAAGACGCTTTCAAAATTTTTTCATCCCGCTCCAGGGGTGTTGTTTGCCCTTGCGTGGAGTACGCCTCATCTTGAGTGGTTCCACTCATACAGCTCTCCTGGAGAAGGTGGAGTCTAGGGATTTTCGTCTTATCCACTATCCCGCTCAAAAATTCTCTGTAATCTCTTTCTGCCCGAATTGTTGCGTCACCCTCTCTATACTATCTCTATTACAATGGACACTACTATTCTCTATTGAGAAGGGCTAAGGTGACACGTCTGTCTACACAATCTCATCCTTTCTCTGTCCAACTCTCTGATCCCAGACTTAACCACTATGCTCAATCTTACATGCACTCTACTGGTTAAATGTGGAACACAATCTCTTTATCTGTTTTCCCAACTTCCTTTGTTCCTTTGGCTTGAACACTTTCAAGCACCGTGTATAGGGAAATGTCGGTGCTTACACACACATATATATATATATATATATATATATATATATATATATATATATATATATATATATATATATATATATATATATATATATATATATATATATATATATATATATATATATATATATATATATATATATATATATATATATATATATATATATATATATATATATATATATATATATATATATATATATATATATATATATATATATATATCAGAATTCTAGTAAAGAAATCATTAGGAAAATCTGGGATGAGAAAAAGTTCGTGAGAGAAGAGAACTTTCCTTCAACTATAAACGAGTTGTGCTCTTTGGTCTCCAAGAAAAAGATTGTTGGTTTTATAGGACTGGCTGATATTTCTCTCGCTTCTGATGCAGAATTTATCAGTTTTCCATTACCAGTGAAAATGATTTCATCTTGGACAATACCTAAACACTTTCAATTGAAAGAAATTTTAAATTATCAGTAATATATATATATATATATATATATATATATATATATATATATATATATATATATATATATATATATATATATATATATATATATATATATATATATATATATATATATATATTATATTGCTCACAGTTTTGACTAGAAAATGATAATGAGTTCAATTACTTTTAAATTTTAAAATTAGAGATAAAAGTGCGATAGTTATTTTCAGTAAAAACTATATATATATATATATATATATATATATATATATATATATATATATATATATATATATATATATATATATATATATATATATATATATATATATATATATATATATATATATAGAATAGGTCAAAGCCAACACTAAAGGTTTTGACATGTTATTTATTATCCTGTGAAAATTTCAAACCTAAGCGCTGTCCGTCTCCAGAACAAACTAAGTTTTAAAAATTTCTATTCTATTCGATGAGCATACTTTCGCGATTTAAGCATTCCCACAGAAAAAATCCCAAAGGGTGAGGCCAGGAACCACAAAATTGACGCACAACGAGATCAGCCGATGTTGAAACATTTCAATTAAAAACTGCAATGATATTTGAGCTGTATGTTCTGTAGCTCCATCATCTTGAAACCATACTCTGCGTTTTTCGAGTTCGAGATGGCTTTAAAAATTTTCAAGCATATGCGTGTAATAAACATAGGTTTGTTTGGATTAATGGAGGGAAACACAACCCTCTTTTCAGAAATAAGGATCCATGATTCCAGCAACGACATCTAAGCTCTTCACAGTCACTCATTTGGAGTGTAGCATTCAAGAGTTTTTTTCAGACCAGTAGCGAAATTTTTAACATGCTTTCACAGTCACTCAAGTAAAAATGACCTTCGTCATTGAACAAGAGAAGTAATAGAGCATCTTCCTGAACATGCTGCAGAATATTCTCGCATAACTCCTGCATCCTAACCAGTCTGTCGCACTGCATTCTTTGCACAACCATCATTTTAAATAAATGGAATTGAAGGTCTTTGTGTAAGATTCTTCTTTCAGTTTTTCAAGAAATCACTATAGCTAATGCATGCATCAATGAAGAACGTCTTGGAGACTGCACAGCAGAGTGCCTCAGTGCTTCAAGTTTTCAGGGTTTTGAGGGCTACCAACTTATTAAAATTGTGCCTGTTGCTCTGAAATTCTCAACCCACTGCAGGATGATTTTCCGGTCTAGAAAGTTTTAGTTTCTTGGAATACAGAAACATCTTCAAAACTCTTTTTCAACTTTTAATAAATGATCTTTCTCCTACTTCATCACCTATCCACTCCTATGCCGATGACTCCACTCTTCGTTACTCCTTTCAGTTTGAAAGACGCCTCCCCCTCCCAACAGTATCTAAATGGTGTAACAAGGGTCGCCTTGGAGCAACTAACCTCTGATCTTTCTCGTATTTCAAAATGGTGCAGAAAAAATATGGTAATTTTCAATGCTTCGAAGACAAAGTTTTTCCATGTCTCTACTCAACACAAATTTCCACACAACTATGATGCCTTCGAATACAGGAATCAAACTTTCGTCTGTCCTTGATATCCTAGTTTTCAATACCCCGAAACTCTATCTCCTCCATCTCTCTACTCGACGCAACCTTCCACACAACTATAGCATTTTCGAAAACAAACAACTCAAACCTTCTAATCTCTTTAATATTTTTGGTGTTTCACTTTCTCGTGATCTTTCTTGGAAAGATCACATTACTTCTCTTTCTAAACAAGCTTCTAAGAGGTTGGGTGTTCTTCACTCTACCCCAGTTGCTTGCTCTTTATAGAGGTGATGTTCGTCCCTGTATGAAGTTAAACTCACACATTTGGAGTAGTTCCATTCAAACAGCTCTCCTCGAAAACGTGTGGTCTAGCGATTTTCATCTTATAAACTCTTTCGCTTTCACTAACTCTCTGAGGTTTCTTCCTGCCCATCGAACTTTTGAGTCACTTATTATATACTATCGCCATTACAACGGATATTACTCTTCAAAACTCTCCCATCGCATACCTCCTACACGTCTTCCTACACAGTCTCATCCTTCCTCTGTCCAATTCTTTAAGTCCATAGTTAACCTCTATGCTCAGTCTTGCATGTACTGAACTGGGAAAGTCGTATTCACACTCCCTATATATTTCCACAACTTCCTTTGACTTGCACACCTTCATGAACCGTGTATCGTGACATGTCGGCCTTTAATCGACAATGATTAAGATATTTCTCAACTCTGGCAGAAATTGGTTATCTTCTTGCCATTTTGCATACCAGAAGATACATATATATATATATATATATATATATATATATATATATATATATATATATATATATATATATATATATATATATATATTATATATATATATATATATATATATATATATATATATATATATATATATCATATATCAGCCTTCTAAGAATAATAGAAAGCGGTATACATAATAGAGAAGAAAAATTAAACCACCAGAAGATGAAAAGAAATAAAAGAGCAAAAGAAGTTGGTAAAAAAGCTTGGGAATCAATTGGGATTGGAAACGTTATTCTACCAATTTCTCTTCTTCTACTTGGGATAGGATTATCTCTTGCAGTTCTTTGCATAGAGATTTTAAGCAAGGTAAGTTATCTATTGTTAGATTTAATTAAAGAGTAATCAAGTATCAATGTAAGATACTTTAGGAAAGAATGGATGGATGATCGATTCTTTGGCGAAAGGAAGTTTCATCTCTATTAATAATGACGATGCCAACTAAATAGGCAGACTAGGTTGAAGTGAAGAGTAATATCAGGGAAAGGTTCCTTTTTTGAGTAACAGATTTTTAAATTTATCCTTAAAAGTAGAATGACAGTCCAGAATTTGTTAACTTACAAAGATTGAGCGTTTTCCTTTTTCTTCTCTCTTCCTTTTAAGATTGCTAAAAATGGTAATTTACTTACGAAGTTTCAAAATTATCTAAATACAAAACATTTTTCTGTTTTATTATTTCTTGTTTGTTGTATAGAATAGTGGTCCTGTGTTTTACTTTATAAAGGCCATAAAATTTCAGTCGATGCATTTCATGAAACACTTTAAATTCCAACGAATTCTATTTGCTCGTTACGCTTTCGAAATTCAGAGTTTCTCTCATTTAACCACACAAACACAAATCCTTGTTGAAAGCGAAGAAAACATTAAAATTTTCTTGAACATTTAGTCTTCAGGAGTTTGAACGCCAAATCTGTTCGTACAGTTCATTCTTTACCTATCAAATGCTCAATTTTTTTCCAAAACTTCGCACTTCTCAGAACATAAGTTTAATATAAAAGGAAAATATAATAAAATTCACACGAAAAAGTACCAACTTTATCTTTTGCATAAAGAATTGCAGTTCGTAGATTAATTAAATACATACGATGAATTCTCCTTTCGGTTATGGGATACTGCAAAACTACATTATTTTTTCACTTTGCACACACACACACACACACACACATATATACATATATATATATATATATATATATATATATATATATATATATTATATATATATATATATATATATATATATATATATATATATATATATATATATATATATATATATATATATATATATATATATATATATATATATATATATATATATATCAAAAGATTTATCACAGTAATGTTATTTTTATTTGATCCCCTAAGAACGAAAGCCTGCTATCTCCGAACCTGAAAAATAATTAAGAGTTTTGTGGACTGACGGCTTATCCAGGATAAGAATTGCAAATCATAATGTAGCAACAAAAACTTATTATTATTATTATTATTATTATTATTATTATTATTATTATTATTATTATTATTATTATTATTATTATTATTATTATTATTATTATTATTATTATTATTATTATTATTATTATTATTATTATTATTATTATTATTATTATTTTATTATTATTTATATTAAATTTTTAATCGAATGTGAAAAAAAATGTTTGATGTTGATTGTGTTTGTTTGGGGTTCAAACTTCAAACGAACAATAAATTTGAATTTTTGGTTTTTTAAATTGTTGTTTTTTATTACCTTTAATATAACTAATTTTTATTTTCAAATTAAAGTTTAATTAATTATGAAAAAAATGTGAGTTAAAAAAAGTTAATTTTTTAAAAATTTTTATAATGATGAAAAAAATTTAAATATTTTCGTTTGTAAAAATAGTAAAAAAGAAAAATTTTGCTTTAAAAGGCAGCCAATTTTTTCTCTGAATAAGAAGAAAAAAAAAACTATAAAATTGTCGAAGTCTTTGA
>SEYY01003484.1:0-14925 GCA_009176605.1 Armadillidium nasatum
TTTTTGAGGCATTGAAAACGACTCTGCCCCAATTTGGAATCCGAGAAAGGTCAGAGGTCAGTTGCTCCAAGGCCACCTTCTTGCAACAATTAACTGCTGACTTCATTACTCCTTTTAAATTGAAAGGAGTAACGAAGGGTGAAGTCATCGGCATAGGAGTGGATAGGAGGCAAAGTAACAGAAGGTCATTGATGAAAATTAGAAAAAGAGTTGGAGATAGGACAGATCCTTGAGGAACACCACTATTTATAGATTTAAAAGAAGAACGGTGACCGCTTACAGCTTTTGCCATAGAACGATCAGAGAGAAGGATAGATTCTGAAAGAGAAGTTTGGAGATCAAAACTTTGTGCCAGACTCAGTCGAGGCCTTCGATATGTCTAGCAACGCAGCAAAAGATTCACCGAAACCCCGAAGGACGGAGGACCAAGAGTCAGAAGGGAAAGAAGATCACCAGTAGAGCTTTCTCTACGAAAGTCATACTGGCGATTAAAGATAAGAGTATAAGAATTAAGTATTTTCAGATCTTCCTGTTATGGATAGATTCGAAAACTTTAGGGAAAAAAAACGGAGGTTAACAAAATAGGACGATAGTTAGAGGGTTGATAGGGTCCCTCTTTTTTCGGCACAGACTAAATGAGCGAATGTTTCAGGTAAGAAGGGAAGGTTTAAGTAGAAAGACATACGAAATAGTTTACCAAGGCAGGGTGCAAGCTCGGAAGCACCAAGTTTTTAGAACAATCAGGACCGTACACCTTCCTAATGTTAAGCGTTGAGGGAGCAGAAAAGACGTCTCTAGAAGAGATTACAATATTAGGCATAAATAAGTTCGAGTTGAAGGATTAATAATAACTCTGGAAACGTCTTATGCAGAGTTAGTGGCAAAAGTTTATATATATATATATATATATATATATATATATATAATATATATATATATATATATATATATATATATATATATATATATATATATATATATATATATATATATATATATATATATATATATATATATATATATATATATATATATAATATATATATATATATATATATATATATATATATATATATATATATATATATATATATATATATAGATTCCTAAACTATTCATTCTTGTAGCTACTCATTCCAAATTTGCTCCGTTTGTATTTGGTGTTTCTTCATTGCTTCAACATTTTGATTCTATCTATGCGGTCTGGCCGGTTTTCCTGGTTGTGTCGCCTTAACCTTGTCACTTCAGATGCGCCTTTTAAAAACAAAACATATTTCCTTTTTAAAATACACCCCTGAACTTTTTTCCTCTTTAATGGCACTACTGTATCACTTCTGAAAGACAAATATTCTTATTTTGAACAACAAATTACCTTGGAAATCTCTCATCACAATGGCTGCTAAGGTGGTCTCATAGAAGTTGGTAATGTTTTCTTCTGTACTGTTATTTCAACTATACAAGGACGTCTCATCCCCCACCCCCCCAATTGCAGCTGATTGAGGGAGCTACTTTTCGTATTCGATCACCGTAACAATACCCTCACAGCAAAAGAGGTACCTTATTTTCACACGAGTTTTTAAAGAGTTGGAAAAGGAACTACCACATTGTTGGAGGCTTATACAATCAGTCTAGTGTGTTCTATTGAATTATTTGAACTAATCTATCTTTTCGTCTGTATTTAATCTTCCTTTTTTAAAGCTTATGAGCGTTTACTCTCATTTGGTTTGCGAGGGATTTGTATGTACTCGAGCCAGACGGGTCTCATTTTTCTATTCTCAAGATCGTCGTTCGTAACTTGAAGGACATGTGCAAAAATTGGAGGTCGAACAGAAATTGAAAAAAAATTTGATTCCGCAACGATTTTGACACTAAAAGAAGCTTAACTTTTTTATATATTCTAACTGTTACGAATATGTTAACTATTCATATAAATTAACAAAACATTTTTGTTCCTTTTAATAATATCATAATGGTTTAAGTACCTTAATAGAACGAAGTTTTATAATCCCGTTCAGTTTTGTTCTCGAGGTTATTGCTCGGTGATCTTATAATATTTTTCTTTATGCAATGTTTTTGATACGTTTCAAAACATGTCGGCTTTTAAATCATTATGAAAATTTTTTTTTTTCGACTTTCGTTTTGGATGTTAAAATGGGAATTTTCGTATTAAGGAAAAATATATATTTTTCATCTACTTCAAAAATACCGAAAGAGGCATTTTCATCATTATTCTCGTTAATCATCGAATATTAAAGCTTTGTACTTTTTGCAAAGCAGGTCAACGAAAAGCTCAAAAATTTTCTTCCATTAATCAATTCAGAATGAGTAATAACTGCAGGTTTTGTTACCGTCGAGTATTTTATAAACATTATCAAGAGTTGTATGAAAACACTTATATAAATGATTTTAAATATGACCAAAAAAAATTTTTTCTTGAAGGCAGTGTCCACAGTCTTTGAGTCTGACTATGAATCATGATTTGATCGAACACCAAAAACATTTGCTAGACGAAACTGAAAAGATCAACGACTTTCACGATTTATGTTTATTACAAGTTTTAATTTCGCACGAAAGTAAACATTACATTACACCATTAAAAAAAGTGAAGGGGATGACATGTAGTGCAGGAAAATTAATTTTTAAAGAGCCGTAAATCGATTTATAATACCAGGATATGGTGAACCGATAAGAGTATACGCATAGGGGACTTCCCTCTATGAGATATGTTTTGCTTACATTTGTGATCCAATCTCAACAGTGTAAGTGTCGGCGTCAGAAGTCAGTAGTGTGAATTCCTTGTTAATTTTTTGGGACAGTATATTCTGATGGACTTCGAGAAGTAGCTGACTGAAATGCTTTTTTGTCTGCTTGTTTGTTTCCTGGGATAACAATGAGGAAAAAGTAATTTGAAATAAAAAAAAAGATTCAAAACTTTCTTTTGGAAGCAGAATTGACTCCAACGTTTTATTATTTCAGAAACCAGAGTGCTTTTAGACAATCTAGTCTGAGGAGCAAGAAATGTAATTTTGGGGTTCGAGTATAAGGTATAGACTTAGCAATCGTCGAGATAATATTCTAGCTATAAATTGTTAAAATATCGTCAGTAGCTCGGTTGTATATACAAATGATCTCGAGCAGTATTTTCTATTCAGAAAAACTGGATTCTTCCACTTGGTTTTTCTTCTTAAAGTATTGGTGAATCCCATCACTGATCTAGCTTGCATGAAAGTCGGCTTTGAAGTATCCAGTAACTGTTAGAGAGAGAGAGAGAGATAGATAGATAGATAGAAAGAAAGTAACACTAGTTCTCACAGCGTATAGACGCTCAGAACTCGTGATGGCTAAAGGGCAATATTTTGTCTTCCTGGAAGGATGGCATATTCCCTCGTAGGTAAGGTCCGCTCTCAAAAAACAAACAAACAAAAAAAAGAGTAAATGTTGAATTTTGATGCTGATAACTACATCTTGCATATCTGTGGAAGTAGATATAGTTATAACTCAACTGTACGTTTTGAACGTGTAAGCAACGCATCTCGTTTGAGATATGAAGATATTCGAGATCAGAAGTCGCAACTGATGCAAATGTCGAGGAAGCCAGTGATTAGAGGAACTTTATATAGAAAAGGGCTTTTTATAACTGGGATGTAAGAATCGGTAAGCGTTTTTCTTCTCAGAGACAGGGGTGACATTAAATCGATTGAAACTCTGTTTTCCTTCGGAGATTTAGAAAAAATTTTGAATGTTTGTACATATATGGAATATTAGAAGTCTACTTATGAACTCGCAATGGTAAAGTATGGTCGGAGGAAATGGTTGTTGTTGTTGTTGTTTTTTTTTTTTTTTTTTTTTTTTTTTTTTTTGCACCCAATATGATAATTTAAATTTAAAATGACGCAAGAAGTTCAAGGATAGGTTACAACGTGCACAGAATTAGGATGTTAACTAGTTGATGACTAATCTTTATTCAATATATAACAACAGTATATAACTGGCAACCCTGCATTAGCGGTTGAAGCTCTTTCATCTAAGTTTTTTGCCTTCCCCTTCGAGCTTTCAGAAAAAGCATTTTTCGTTACCGCCATGAAAGCTCTTGGATGTTTTACTCGAGCTTTGCTAATAACTTTTGCCAGTGTATATTGTTTTTCTTCATACATATTAATCCGGTTTCAACCGAGGGAATCGTTGAAGGTATAGTGGCTCACTGCACACGTAGTTTTCTTTCCTGATTATTGAGGTTATAGTGGCACACTGTATACTGAGGTTCCAACGGAGGCTAGAGTAGGCTACAGACAATTTCATAGGCAGCACAATTACCATACCTTGATATTTCAGCCTCCACTTATTAGCTAGAGATTGGGTACTGATTTTTACTTAAATATTGTTCCTCATGTTGTTAAGTCCTGTTTCACGAATAAAGAAACTAAAATCCCCGCCTTGTTTTAATCCAGTGACCTGCTTTAAAATACCAACTAAAAGTCACTTAATCATTAAGTAATTATTGCACTTAAAGTTAACATCTTTTGATGTTTGCGCAATCATAACAATTTGATGTACATAGCTATAAGAGTATGGGTATGTTGTCCTTTCAAACCATCTCTGATAGTGAGCTGTAATGTATGTATAGCACATCGCATCGCATGTGTTCTCTTTTTATAGTAGTGAAAGCAGATTGAACATGTTCATTTAATCCTATGGTAATAATTCGATCTGTCACGAACCACTCTATTTTTTACTATGTTGAAAATATACAGAATTCTACACAATTTTCTTTCACGGAGGAGTAATATAAGTACATAATGAAAAGAAAAACTGTGAAAAAACAGAAAAAACTTATTTTTACACTGAATGGTGAAGCAACTGTTCTTCGACTGGCCTTCATTTATACAAAAATAGCAAAACCAATTGAATACCAAGTTGCTATATTTGTCCTTGAACTTCTGTTATATTTCTGTAATGTACTGCAAAACAACCTTCGATATATGGAAATATTAAAATATATGAATACAAATTTTTTGATATTTGTATTATTTAGCTTTTATTTAATTTATGCCTATTATTATTCATTATTATTATTATTATTATTATTACTATTATTTACTTTTCTATCATACTTTGTTTGACTTATCATAACCTGAATGACTGAAGTTTGCTGTGTGATACAGGCCTAACTGATTGATGGAATGTTGCCATGACATACAGACCTACTGCTGTATTACGCTGTAAAAAATATAGTAATAAAAGTAATAATAATAATAGGTATAAATGAAATAAAAAACTAAATTTATAATAATACAAATGTCAAAAATTTGCATTGATATATCGGTTTCCAATATATCGATATTATATTCAACCTAGCGCAATCTCCTCTCTCTCTCTCTCTCTCTCTCTCTCTCTCTCTCTCTCTCTCTCTCTCTCTCTCTCTCTCTTTCTCTTTCTCTCTTTCTCTTTCTCTTTCTTTCTTTCTCTTTTTTTCTCTCTCTCTCTCTCTCTCTCTCTCTCTCTCTCTCTCTCTCTCTCTCTCTCTCTCTCTCTCTCTCTCTCTCTCTCTCTCTCTCTCTCTCTCTCGAGAAAACGGAGTCATCTGAAGAATGTTGTTATTGCTAAAAGTGTATTATAGGACAGTTTAAAAGACAGTTGATTTCGTTTTTGCAGCATAAATAGTATTGTTTTTAAAGAAAAATTTGGGTTTTTTTCTTTTTATGTATTTATATTACTCATCTGTGAAAGAACAGTATGTGTACAACACATTTAAACATATTTTGATTTGGTATTTTAAATATAGTGAAAAATAGAGAAGTTTGTGCAAGATTGAATTATTACTAATCCCATTTCTAAACCACCTTCACAATTTTCTGGGTCAGTGATACAAATTTCAGATTGACAGTCTAACTTCATATCTGTTTCTTACGGGTTTTCATTGAGCATCTATTGCACTTATCATGTTGGATGTATTACCCCTTACAATTGCTAAAACTTGCTCTCTAGTAACTTCAGACTCTTTGAGAAATACCTTAACTAGATTTTTTATTAATTCTAATGTATGTTGTTCTTACCTTTCTCAAACTGCTAAAGTATGTTGTTATTATTTCGATATTTGAGTTGGTTAGTTGGACATTTATTACAAAATTTATTCTCTATTTAGTACAAGCATCCATTTTTAGAAAAAAAAAATTCCCATGGAGCATTTGTTTCAGCACTTTTTTCTGCCCTTCAGCTTCACTTATCAAAATTTTTCTGACATCTTTCCTTTCCATAGAAACTCTTAACTTTTTATCTAATTCTCAATTTAAAAATCCAGTAAATGCTGGAGAATATGCAATTTTTAAATTTTTAATCTGCATTGATTTTTTTTTTTTTTTTTTTTTTTATTTTTTATTTTTTAAATTAAAAAAAGTTCACATCTCACGGGCATTGCCCTATTCGAGGAGAGGAACTTTCTAGGTAGTATATACCTAGGATCCCGAAGTAGGGTCAAACTGGCACCCTCAAGCACGTGAGTCAATCACCCTACCGTTTGAGCCACGGTAGATGGTACCTTTTGACTTCTTACAAATCTTGGAATTGAAAGTTGTATACATGAAGTGTTTTGGGTATAACCTTACTATGGTTTTCTTCTTCTATTTTAAAGATTTCAGTATATTGCCTTTGCAAATGGCATTTTAAATTGAATGCCTTAGTGCTTATTTTCAATCCACAGATGACTTTGTCTTTTGCAACTTGGCAGAGCAAAATATTTTCTTCAATTTAACTTTTTTGAAGTATTTGATTTGATAATTTATTACATAACCTGGTTTTCATTGTGAAAATGTTACTTAAAAATCAATTTTAAGGAAAACTACAGTATAATAATTTTATATTAATGTATGCCTTTAGTATTACTGATCACTGTATTAATAATTATAAATTATTAGCCTGAAATATATATATATATATATATATATATATATATATATATATATATATATATATATATATATATATATATATATATATATATATATATATATATATATATATATATATATATATATAGGGGAGGTGAGAGGAGGGGGATAAAGGGCTTAGACAGAGAAATAAGACAGGAAGAAAAGGAGGTTGGAGCAAGATGGATGGAGTATTTTAATAGGTTGTTAAATGTGAGGGGAGGTAGGAGTGTGGGTGTGATGAGGGATAGGGGAGGGATGGTGGATGAGTCTGAAGGGGGAATCCTTATAGAAGAAATAGGTAAAGCTTTGAGGAAAGTGAAAAGAGGTAAATCTACGGGTTTGGATGAAATAAGTGGGGAGATGCTGTTGGAAGGGGTGTGAGTGTGGTAGATTGGATGTTAAGATTATTTAATTTGTTTGACAATGGGTGTGGTACCACAAGTTTATCAGGATGCATGTGTGGTTCCTTTGTATAAAGGTACGGGTGATAAGTTTGAGTGTGGAGTTATAGGGGGATAAGTTTACTTAGCGTTGTAGGGATAGTGTATGGAAGAATTTTACTGAATAGGGTAGGGATGGATGGGTTAATAGGAGAGGAACAGGGAGGTTTCAGAGAAGGAAGGGGTTGTATGGATCAGGTTTTTACATTAAGAATGATTAAAGAGAAAAGTAGAGAAAAAGAAGGATATGTACATGTGCTTTATGGATCTGGAAAAAGCTTACGATAGGGTAGACAGGAATAAGCTGTGGGAGGTCCTGAATGAGTATGATATTGAGGAGAAAGTAAGGGAAGGTATTAGAGCTTTATATCGGAATAGCAGGGCATGTGTGAGAGTGAACAGAATGGAGACTGAGTTTTTTTTATGTAAATAATGGTCTGAGACAGGGTTGTGTAATGTCTCTGGGGTTATTTAATTTATTTATTAATAAAGTGGTTAGTAAAATGGATAGGGTAGGAAAAGGGGTGTGAATGAGAGAACATGACAGTATGTGGGATGCAAATGTGTTGATGTATGCGGATGATGTGGTAGTTTTGGCTGAAACACATGAAAATTTGAAAGTATTGGTGGATGAGTTTGTAAAGGGTTGTGATGATTTGGGTTTAAGAGTAAATGCGGGTAAAAGTAAAGTGCTGTGGATGAAAAATGGGGAGGGAGGGGAGAGGGGTGTGGATGAGGGAGATGATTTACAAATTAAAGTAGGTAGGGAGAAATTGGAGATAGTCACTATATTTAAGTATCTGGGGTGATTTTTGGAGAGGCTGATGTAAGTATGAGTGATGAAGTTGGTCATAGAATAAGAGAAGGGGAGAAGGTGTTAGGTGGTTTGAGGGATATTTGGGATAGAGGAAGATTACCAAGGGAGGTGAAGGTGAGAATGTTTGAGGGATGCTGTATACCGTTGGTTATGTATGGGAGTGAAGTATGGAGGTTGAATGCTAGAAAGTGGAAAAAATAGAAGTTTTTGAAATGAAAGGTCTGAGAGCGGTTTGTGGAGTTGGTAGAAGAGATAGAGTCAGGAATGTTAGAATAAAAGAAATGTGTGGATGGAGAAAGAGCTTGGTTGAGAGAGCTGAATAAAGTATGCTGAGATGGTTTGGACATGTTTGTAGGATGAATGAAGAGAGATTGGCTAAAAAGGTATTTGTTTCAGAAGTGGAGGGTGTAAGAGATAGGGGGAGACCGAGGGGAAGTTGGATGAGTAATGTCAGGGAGCTGTTAAGGGATAGAGGAAAGAATTGGGAGGAGGGTGTGTGGTTGACAGAGGATAGGAATGAATGGAATGAAGGGGTGAGTGTTTGGATGGATGTAGCTTTCGATAGATACCACCCCACGATTGTGGGGAAGGTTGTGAATAAAAAAAAAAAAAAAAAAATATATATATATATATATATATATATATATATATATATATATATATATATATATATATATATATATATATATATATATATATATATATATATATATATATATATATATATATATATATATATAATATGGAGAGAGAGTGAGATAGATAAAGGTGTTTGTGTGATGTGGAATATGAAGAGAATAAAGTTTCATTAAAGCAGAATAAAATCAGAGGTTATGGGTAGAAATTTTTCACAATTCATAGTGATAAGTAATTAATTACAATAAAAATTAAAAAGAATGAGTGTTAATATGGTAAAGAGAGCCCAAAAAATTAGGGAGCTTCAGCTCTGGCTCTATCCATAATCCTAGAAATGGTTCCAGCTCTGCCAAATTCTTTCAGCTCCACAGCTCCTGGCTCCGGCTCCCCAGCCCTTGTATTTTCAGTTTACAAGACTTTTAGAACATTAGAAAAGACAGAAGCCACATTGTCCTTTCAGAATTAACAAATAATATTTTAAAAGTGTTAATTGTTAATCTCTATTTAAACAATTTTGATAAGAGAACCAACAGTTTTCTGTTGAGTCTGTACAAAGATCCACCAGGTACCCATAAATGGAAATTTAATTAAGATAATTAACTAGGGCAGACTTAAATGTAAAATTCTGCAATATAATCTTCATAACTTGCCATATGGTAAAATGTCAGTACGATTGATGGTTTTATATTGCCGAATAATGAAATTGTAAGATACTTTTTTTTTACGGAATTAAATAATATAATATATATATATATATATATATATATATATATATATATATATATATATATATATATATATATATATATATATATATATATATATATATATATATATAAAGGTTAAGAAGTTGTCTGACCTTCGATATATATATATTATATTAAAAATATATATATATATATATATATATATATATATATATATATATATATATATATATATATATATATATTATATATATATATAATAATATATATATATATATATATATTTAAAATAAAAAAAATTATAAATTATAATATATATAGAATGTATATTAAAAAAAATATATATATATATATATATATATATATATATATATATATATATAATATATATATATATATATATATATATATATATATATATATATATATATATATATATATATATATATATATATATATATATATATATATATATATAGTTATATTAATTTTAATAATGTTAATAATAAATGAAAATTTTAATATTTAAATATAAATTCTAAATTTAAAGGCTGTTATTCAAAAACTTAGATTTCTGGCAGAAAGTTTAATAATTTCATATAATTACCAATATTGCTGACAGGCCTTGAAAAATTGCTTTCATAATCCCTTAAATATGAATATTAATATGAAATCAGTTAAATTTACCTGTAAATTTTGAACACCTGTTATTTAAAAAAAACTTTGACTTCTTTGACTTTAACAAGGATTTTCACAACTACAGCATATACAATTACCAAGACCCTTAGTAATACAGTGAAAATATATCCTTAATTGACAGACTTTAATATTTTAGTTTAATATCGTTTTTTAAAACCCTCAAAATTCAATGAAATTTACCTTTGAATGTTAAACATTTTATTCTAAGATAGTCCAAGAATCAGAATGAACACAGCACACACTTATAACTGATTCCAATCTTACAGGTACAGGTATGCCTCGCTTAGTCCGAAAGTTTCACTATAGTCTGGCGTATTAATTAACGATATAATATAAACTTTAAAATTAGTAATTTTTTATATAAAAAATGTAGGTACACTTCTTGCTCAGAGCCTGTATTTTACGATAACTGCACAATACACACATTGTTTACTATTCCGTATTCAGCTAGTCATGCTACATTTAAATTGTTTTCATTTTTAATTTCAATAATTTTAATCAAACATTTTTTGTATGAAGGGAAGAGGCCAAAGAAGAAACCGGTGCAAACTTCAATATTGTAATTTTTTAGTAATTAAGAATGAAATCTTTAAATTTTTTTCTTCTTTAAATTATACATTAATTAATAAAACTTTTTAATTTATTTGTCTTTTAATTGTTCATTCATATCATTTTATTATTCATTTTGAGCATGGAAATCATCATTAATACACCATATCGATAATTGAAAAAAGTTCGAAAAAAAAAAAAAATTATTGGAACCAATTTATATTTTAAAATGTCATTAAAATTGTTTCTTCATTACAGAATTATTAATTATTTAAAGATATTTCTTTTAAAATAAAAGTAAAAATGGATATCAAATCTGAAATTGAAATAAAAATGGAAGAATTGGTCTCAGAATATGATTTTTCTCAGGATAATCAGGTAATGTTCAATATATATATATATATATATATATATATATATATATATATATATATATATATATATATATATATATATATATATATATATATATATATATATATATATATATATATATATATATATATATATATAATATATATAAATATATACTTGGATCTTCAGTATGTTATCTAACCTGTTTACAAAATTTCATTTAAATATACTGTATATTAAATATTTATACAAATTAACTGTGAAGCCATTCTTTGGTATGAGTTCTCTTTTACCAGTTGAGTTCTTCTCTCTGCGTCTTTTTAATGTTTTCTTCTTTTGAAAACTGACATGTGTTGATTCATTCCATTTGAAAGTGTTCAAGGAAAATTTAGGAAAGAAAGTACAAAAGACTGGTGATAGTGTACAGTGATGTAACAATTTAATGACTAGAGAGAGAGAGAGAGAGATTATAATCAGAAATTGATGATTTGATGTAAGGTATAGACTCCACCTTTCCAAGAAGAAGTATATAAGCATACTCCATGTAAGGATGAATGAGACCTTAAGTGAGATGAAATTCTGAATGTATTTCAGAGATACAGAACCCCTTGAAAGCTTATTTTGGGAGAGAAATAATGTGATCTTTTCTAGAAATGGAAATCCCACATTTATTGAGGATATAGGAAGGTTTCTTTTGTGTTTGTAAAGATTTTGTGTGAAAGACAGATTAAGAAAATGGGATTTTGAGGCATTGAATTTTTTCTCTGACAAATCTGTGATCAGTTCCTCCAAGGTCTTCCCAATACATTAGTTATTATTGGTTGTGTTGAATAATTTTCTGAATCAATGAATTTTAGGTGGAATCAACAACATAATTGTACATAGGTTATTCAACTCCATTAAAGAAATAATTAGAAAGAATTGAGGCGATAAAAAAATTTTGAGGAATACCAACACTAATAAAACTAAAGAATGATAAGTGATTTAATCTCACAAAGTAAAATGCAACCAAATATTAAATGTCATTTTAAATTTTGTTTGTAAATCCTAATTGGATAAAATAAAAAAACTAACTAAAAAAGACTACAACATTCTGCTAGACAAAAATAAATTCTCATATGTAAATATCACAAATTATCTTTTATATAATTAATTTGTTAAATTTTATCATATTCATTGATATAAAGGATTAATGATGGCCATCTACATTCATTGCTTTAAAAAAATAAAAAATAAAAAAGCAAAGGAAGTCAGAAACATTAGATTAAGAACAGTAGAAAGTTTTAAAAATTTCAAAATGGGGGCCTTATATTTCCTTCTCCTTAGATGGGTAAAACTGGAGCCCTCCTCCCTCCCAGATGTTAGAAGAGTTCCCTATACAAGGGTTGATAATACTTTTATACAGTTAGAGTAACTCCGCAGAAGAAAGGGAAAAATCTAGCAACCTGAAGAGAGAGAGAAATGCCAACCTCTTTGATGTCACCTTCGAAACCATTGTGATTTGAGATTTCCACTACAAAAGTCTTGTTTTTCTTTGCACAAATTATTTTATTATGAAGTGAAAAAAATCAAAAATGTTTATATATGAAATTGAAAGTAAAATATTTTTATCTTATTTTTTATGAAATTTAAAGTAAAATGTTTTTTTTTTTTAAAATATAATTTTCTTTAATATTATTATTATAAAGTTATTTTTCTTGTCTTAATCTGAATAACCCTCAAATAAGAAGCTTTTTCTTGTGTTGTTAGTGCCCTTTAACTTGATTTTTTTATTGTTTTATATCCATAAAATTACTGAAATCTATTGATTGTTTTTCAGAGCTTTCCTCATATTGAATCAAACATCTCTTTACCAGAAATTAAAAAGGAAGAATTAGATGAAAAGACATCTTTTATTATAAAGTTAGAGGCAGAAGAATCTGATATGGAATTTGAGTTTGATGAAGAACAACTCAAAAATAATGTCATAAAATCAGAAAATCCTCCAGTGATTACAAAGAAGTTTAATGATCAGCATGTAAGGGTATGTCAAGTTATTTATTATTATATTATTATTATTATTTTTATTTTATTATTATAAATTAATTCAATATTAGTTTTTGATTTAATAAAAGATTTGCATTTGGTTTCCAAATTTCTGAATAGTATTTTTGAACATAGTTTGATTGAAAACAATTTACAGCAGAAGTAGAAACTATATTTATAGAAATTTCCTGACGCGTTTCGTCTCTTTGCTTGAGACATCTTCAGAGAAAGTTTTTTTCAATAAAGAATGAGTGTGATTTAGTTTCAAGTATGCATTTTGTAATTAAGTCAAATAATATTAAGTTTCATTGATAATTCATTAAATTTTATATTAATATCAGGTCGTCGGTTTTTAATGTAGAATGCCTCCGTTATTTTCAAATTTTGCACATCACAACATTTTTTTTTTCTTTTTTTACAGAACGCCACCACTCACGGGCAGAGCCCTTTTCAAGGAGGGGGCACACACATAAGGACAAAACACATTCAAGCACACGCAGACGGAAGCCTTGAAGAGTGGAAGATTAAATATAGAAAGAAAAATAGATGATGGTAGAGAATTCCACAGAATAGAGGTGGCTGGGAAGAAGGAGGTACCTGGGATTTCCTACGTCCACACAAAATTGGTGCGAAAGCAGAGCACCCCTTGTGCAACGAGGACGACGCAACGGTGGAGGAATGCGAGAGGCCAATTCCCTCGAGCACCTGCCATTGTAGTACCTGTAGAAAAGAGATAGCGCGCCAACGTCACGTCGCAGAGATAGTGGGTCAAGAGAGTTTGAAAGTAGAGGACAGTTTATTAATCTTTTAGCTTTTGACTCAACCCTATCCAGAATAGAGGAGGAGCCGGAGTCCCCCCAAATGTGAGAACAGTACTCCATACAAGGACGAATAACTCCCTTATATATTTGGAGTAACTGCTCAGAAGAAAAAAATTCTCGCAATCTGAACAGAATTCCCAGCTTCTTAGAGGCCGCTTTAGCAACCATTGTGATATGTGGTTTCCAAGAGAGTTTGTTGTTTATGTTTAGACCAAGAATGTTAATGTTATTTACAGGTGAGACGGGAGAGCCATCGAAGAGGATAGGAAAGTTAGGAGGTGTTTTTGAGAGTGAAATGTGAAGAAGTTGAGTTTTTAAAGAGTTGAATTTCACAAGGTTGCTATGACCCCACTGGAAATCTTATCCAGATCGGCAAGAATAGAATCGGAAAGTTGTAGACGAGAAGCAACTCTAGAAGCAAAAGAGGGAGCAGATTTGAAATGAGTAGAAGAATGTAGAGTTGAATCATCAGCATAAGAGTGAACAGAGTTAGAAGTGCAGTTGAGAAGATCGTTAATGAAAAGTAAGAATAAGGTTGGAGATAAAACGGAACCCTGAGGAAACATCACAATTGACAGAAAAGGAGGAAGAGGTCGCTCCATCTACAAGTGCCGAAATGGAACGATCTGAGAAAAAACTAGACAAGAGTAAGCAAAGGGAAGGAGGAAACCCAAAGGAAGGGAGCTTGGAGAGCAGCGACGCATGCCATACCCGGTCAAAAGCCTTGGATATGTCAAGCGCCACCACACAAGAGTCCCCGAAGTCCCTAAGGGCAGAAGACCATAGATCAGTAAGATAGGAAAGTATGTCACCAGTTGACCTCGAGCGTCGAAAGCCATACTGGTGATCAGAGAGAAGAGAATGAGACTCCAAATGATCCAGGAAATGAGAGTTGAGGAGAGTTTCAAAAATTTTAGACAGAACCCAATGAGAGCGATAGGTCGATAGTTA